>CAVNYN010213012.1:0-68667 GCA_963692815.1 Nyctanthes arbor-tristis
TGAAATGCTAAAGAAGCAAATCTGGCTCCTTACACAGAGCCAGATAGCTAACAAAGCCTAGTCAAGTCACATGATGTCAGATCTGGTTTTGTAGAAAACCTCTCCCAGCAAAAAATAATAATAAAGTTGGGAAAATGCACATAAAGTTTGTTATGGAGTAGATTCTTATAAGAAATTGAAATATTTCATTGTAAATTTTTAACTCATGCAAGTTACAAATGATATTAGAGCTAGACTTTAAAGTTAATCGGGCAAATACACGTCAGATCTCTATTACAGCAACACCAACATGGTGGATCTTGAATTTGATGGCTTTGGCTGAAGAAATTCATTGCTTTTACTCTAAATCGTTGTCATCTAAGGCCTTATTTAACGAAGACAGACAATAGTGTATAGTAGAAATAGTACAACAATTTACAAGTGGGGATCATACAAACATAAATAATCGATGATACAATTAACTCTTACACCACTTTTTGATTTTGAAATGAGCTCTCCATCTTTAGTTTACTTGAGGATTTCTTTTCACACTCGAGTATACTGGTAGTTTATTTTTTTTTATATTAAATATCATTTTAGTCACTCAAATTACCCTTTTGTTTCAAAACAATCACTGAACTTCAACTTGTTATCCATTACTCACTGAATTTATAAACGTGTTACCTATTCATCACTGAGCTTATAAAAGTGTTTTACATCCATTACTAAGACGGAATCTGTTAGTTAAATTTAACGGAGGAGATGACGTAGCTTAACGGTGAAGTGACGCGCAGTTTAACAGTAACAACTTAAATAGTTCGATGACCATAGTATTTCACTTGTCACGTGGCGGAGCTGTTAAACCAACTCACTTCACCGTCAAGTCACGTCATCTCCTCCATTAAATTTAACTAACAAATTATGTCTTAGTGATTGATAGGAAACACTTTTATAAGCTCAATAATGAATGTGCAACACATTTATAAGTTTAATAAGTAATAGGTAACAAGTTGAAGTTCAGTGATGGTTTATAAACAAAATGGTAAGTTGAGTTATTTAACTTTTTATTTTATTTTTTTTATTTTTCAAGTGGGGGTATACTAGTAGTTTTTTATAATCGAGTGGTTAGCAACGGGTAAGAATTTAACTATTGCTGGTGAGATTAACGAATTTCGCAATCCAATAAGCATTCAAAATTTGTCGTGAATGACAGCGTTAATTAATTGATAATTAAAATTTCCGAACTCCAATGACACCATTCTCCATGCAGTCTGGCTATAGAAACAGATCGGGGAGCCCGATTTGTTTCTATAAAAAATCTAATTCTCCATGCAACTTTAATTGGATTAAGTGAAGAAATGTAAAATTAGACATTGCAAAAACTTCTTATTTTTATTACATTTTTCCTAATATAAGTTTTTTTTTTTTTTTAATACAAAGGGCAATATGGAAGGAGAGGGAAATTAGGCGAGGAGCACGTCAGATTCCAATTTAGGATCTCTTGCCTGAAATTTGAGCATTTGACCCGCTGTATTATAATTTGAACCACTCATAATAAGTTTTTTTTTTGTTTCACTTCATATAATTTGAGAAAACGAGCCACGGAAATTCACCATGTTGCTAGATTTCTGTTACTGTCTATTGAATTCATCATTAGAGCCACCTATGAATATGATGATGCTTTGAAAAGTTAATTAATTAGTTGGGTTAATTTGAATATGAGTTGTGCAGTTTGAACACAAACACATACAAAAATTCTAACAAAACTGGCACGTGGCACAATTTTATTTTTCAACACATCACATCATTTTTACATCAACACTAATTACTTATGATACTTATCCATTTTGTTATATTTTTTATCCCTTTCCTTTAAATATATGTACCCGAACACAGAATGTACATGCCTTATTATCAAATACAAACCTGGTTGTACTACATTCACTTTTACAGTTTACCATCATGAGCAAACGTCAATAAATGCAATCACGTGTAAACTGAGTTTAATTTGTTATTTGTTGAATGAATTTTTTTTTTTTTTTTGCCTTTGTGTGGTGGGGGGGGGGGTTACATAAAATGAAGGACATCTCAATCGGACACATATTGAGTTGGACGGACACATAGCATAGGTTACCAATTCATTATGATTACGACATAAAACTGAAACAATTCATTCATGTGCGGTAGCTCATCATCAACATATGTTCTAATATTACTTTTAAAAAATATATATGTGTATATATATATATACACATGTTCTAATATTATTTATATATTTTCTTTTTTTTTGTCGTTTAGTTGTGGACATTGTGAAAAACTTTGACTAGATCAAAATTTCCTGGGAATGTAGTTTGTTTGATGATTACTAAGCTAATGTTGTTATTACTTCAATCAAAGTATGAAAATGGTCAATCACATTGCCACTCTTTATAAAAGTGTGTGACGTACGATTTATACAATACAACTAATTCCCCTGCCCCCCTAAAAAAAAAAAAAACACACACACACACAGAGTATTAACTTGTAGAATCTTACACCTTAATATTTATACAAGAAGTCACCGATTGATGTGATCATATATATAAATTGTACAACTAATTAATTATACATGTAACACTTCTTCATGATATTCAAAATACCTACTTGTATGTTGAGATGGCAACCGAGTAGGGAGACATAAATGGGACAAATGCTCCCTTTATTAAGGCTTGAGTTTCATAAAATAGCCCTTGTGTTAGGTTACTACTTAGAGCATCTCCAATGCAGGTGTGCATTTCACCTAAAACTAGAGACACCTCAGCAAATGGACAGGGTCACATGAAAACTTGTCTCCAACCTAAAGGTGTGCATCTGATGCAGAAACTGAGTTGGAATAGATGGGTGAACATGAAGGTCCAGTTTCAAACCCTTTTGCTAGATAGCAACATCAGCTAAAGTTGCCTCTCTCATGTTCTAAAAATGGAGTCGGTTGTGTAAAGAAGGCGTTTAAGATGGTTTTCAATATTCAAAATACCAGCTTTACTGGGGATTCTTTTCTTTTCTTTTCTTTTCTTTTTTTTTTAATTACAAATAAGCAGGAGGGTTGGGGAGGAAGTGACTTGAATTTGGGTGAAGATCTTGATAATGAATGTGCCTTCCTACTAAGACCACTAGAGATTCTTTCTTGCACTATAGTATAAAAAAAGGAAAACTGATATGTTTTTGAATTGAATGTGTTTTCATGTATATTATTCTACTGTAAAACAGAAAAATTACGAACATAAGAACCTGATTTTTTTGGTTTTGAGAATACTACATCTAATTTGGTGAAATTACAAATATAAATGTGGGTGTAATTGTCTCTTATAATCTGTGTTTTAAAAGGCCCACTTAGACGACATTCAAGCAGCGCTTATACCTAAAGCTCGTGCTCCACGCTTCGTCACGTTTATGAAGCATTGATGGCGCTTTTATCATGTACTGGGACGCTTAAGCGCGTCTAGACTCAATGCTCTATATCGTCACTTTTTCACGCCTTAGCTTTTTAGAACTTTGCTTATAACATCATCATCATATAGACTTGGATTTCAGTTAGCTAGGTTGGGTTCTGGACAGACCAACTACATATTTGGGCATCCTGCCCACTAAGCTACAGATAATAATTTAGCCCAGTACACATTTAAAACTGGGTTAATTTCACAAATGATCCCCACCTAGTCCCCAGCCTTTTATAAATTCACTCGTAAGGTTCTTTATGATATTTTCCCTTACTTTTTAAATAAGAATAAAGAAATTCTAAAAAATAGTAAAAATAATAAAAATAAATATAACCGGCACCATGATGAAACAATTAAATTCACCAAAAATTTAAAAATTACTTTGGACTGTACAACATTTTTTTAACAAAAAAGTTTACAGTACACTAAACTCATTCTTTCACAGCTGTTTTTTATTTAGCACAGTAGAATCTACTTAATGGAGAAGTTACAACAATACCAAACTAAGTTTAAGTCCTTGTTCACAAAAATGGAAATGATTTTTATGAAAATAAACAGTGGAGATTCATGTAGTATATTTGTATCTCATGAAATATGTTGAAGTAATTTTTTTGACTAAATTTTATTTTTTAAGTAAAAGAGTCCTTTCCAAAACCTCCCGGAGGTTTTCTAACAAAACCTCACACCCTATGTGGCATATACGGGTGCACGCCACGTGTTTTCAAAATACACGTAGCATATAGAAAATACACATGATGTACATTCATACACGCCACACGGGGTGAGAGTTTTTATTACAAAATAAAAATTGATAAATCATTATTTTTTCATTGACATGAAAAAGTGACATACTTATAAATTGTCATTGGATAATTGTTGGTCTCCAAATCCACTACATACATATAAACAACTAATTTATATTCATCAACTAACCTATGTCAGATAAACAAAGTACTCATTATAAAATTTTTGAAACTGGCAGAGGGAAGAAGTATTCATTCATTTTTACAATTCTTCCAAACCTACTCTGAAACAAAAATAATAATTTTGCTCATTGTCATCCTAAGGTAGGCGAAGTAATGATACACATCCCTACTAGTTTACCGGTTGTTTTACCGGTTAATAAATTTACCATTAAAAATCTAAATCCTAAATAATTCAAGTATCTTAATTGACAGTTTTATTCTTCAACTTTCTTTTATAATTTTTGTCAACCGATAAACTACCGAGTGGACAAACTGGGATGATTATCATTCTTCAAGGTAGGCGTGCACCCGTGTCTGGACTATGGAATTATCTGCATGTAAAAGGTTGTACGTGGAAGGAGATACCGCCACCGCAATTTATACCCTCCGACACGTAAACGCCATGCAAAAAACCTGAACCCCGATAAATACCAGCCCCTGTCCACCACCACTCCCTCACCCCCAAACCGATCAGAGATTTAGAAACCCAACTTTCAATTCCCAATGGCAAAGCTCACTCTAATTTTCACCACTCTCCTCCTAGCCCTCCTGGCTCTGAGCGAAGCCACCACCGTCACCACAACCGTGACGACCACCACCATGGAGGCGGATGACGTCGTCGACAACCAACAACAGATGTGCCTCCAAGAGGTGCAGGGACGCCGGTTCCGGCACTGCCAGAGGTTCATGAAGCAAGGCTCCCAGGTTATGCTGAACATGGTGACCAACCAGGAGCAGGAATCCATGGAGAAATGCTGCGAGCAGCTTCAAGGCATCAAGAAGCAGTGCGTGTGCGACGCTGTGAAGCACATGATGAGCCAGATGACGACCGGCGGAGGACAGATGGAGCAGCAGATGATGGAGAAGGCCATGAATCTTCCGCGGATGTGCAGGATTAGGGAGACGCCCTGCAGAATGTACTGAAGTGAAATAAATTAATGAGATCATGGATCAGGTTCTGAATAGTAATAAAGAGTGAAAAGAATCTATCGCGGTAGACACTTGGTGAGCTTATATGTAAATTTTGTAATAAGCACATTATCGTGTGCAATGTTTTGGTTCTGGAATAAAGTTTGGATTTTGCCCAGAAAATTCATGTTTTGCTTTCGTGAGTTTACCCATTTTGATCCTTAATATATATATACACACACACAAAGAAATCAACAAAGAACTTTATCCACCTATTAATATGGAAATTCAACTATATGTGTGTGTATATATATATAATAATCATCTACCTAAAGGTGGAATATTATCAAATTTTAAGGTCATGTGCTATTTATATTTTTTGAATTTGTTTTGAATCTTGTCTTTCGAGAGTAAATATTAAATAAAAGAAGAATTTCATTTCCCTTGTTTTGAGCATTTTCAAAATTTTAAACTAAAAAGCTTAAAACAAGGGAAATGTAATTTTGTCTTTTGAGTTTTTCATTTTAAAATTTTGAAAATACTCAAAACAAATGAAATGAAATCTTTCTTTTACTTAATATTTACTCTTGAAAAATATTTACTCTTAAAAGGTAAAACTCAAAATGAATTCAAAAAATATAAACAAAATATGCACTAAAGGTTCATTCTTTTTTGTTTTGACCGTGTTCGAGTCACTATTTCCCCTTCATAAGTTTGTTCGAAAGGTTATACAAAAAGGACAATTAATTTGTAGTTTGTTAAAGTCTGTTTTTCATGGCATCATTAATGTTAAATCAATAACACGCGTGTTCGTATAATTAACACAAAAATGCCACGCAAATTAACACTCCTAAAAAAATAGTGTTAAAAACCCTCCTGAAAGTTTTGTTATAAAACATCTTATCTCAATTCCCATATAACTTGCATTTAAAAGCCTCCCGAAAATTTTCTTACAAAATATTTTATCACATATGACTTGCAAAGATGCACACCGTGTGGGTGTGAACATTTTCACCATGTGGCTTTCATTGAATGCACGCCTCCGAGAGGTTTTTGGAACGTTTTCATAAATAATAAAGTTGCTTATAGTTTCATTACAAATGTAGTCTATTTCCTGGGTGCCCACATCATCTGATGTAGAATTGCATTTTGCTACTTTTGACATGCTCGAGTTTTACTAGCACGGAATTATGAAGCGCAGTATTGCACAAGCACTTTTGTGGTTGCAAAAGCTTTGCAATGGCAAGTTTTTTACCTGTTTTTTAAATGTCTTTTTTTAACCCATTCGTAACTAATTGTTCAACTTCTTATAGGTTATGAATTATTTTTCCAGTGAATCGCATTGGTGCTAGACTAGCCATCTAGCATGTAATAATAAAATTATTATATGCAAATATTCATGAAATATTCCAAATTCAAGCATTTAAAATATCATGAAGTAAAATCTAATCTAGTAGAAAATTTTCACAAAAAAATTCTTGGATCCAATTCTTATTTCTTAATTTTTTTCAATTTACCAAAAAATGAAAAAACATTAACAGAGCAGGCTGGGGTGCAAGTACTTGACTCAGTCGGGTATTACCTGTTCGGTTCGGGTCAGGCCCTGCAAGTATCGGTTTTCCAGCTTAAACTTCCATTCGCAAAAATTGTCATATATATGCTATGTAAAACACAGAAACGCAACATTCATCCTGTTTTCAAATATATAGTGAATTTTCTCAAAATCTTGATGAAGCTCCATTTGACAAAATCGAAAAGGAGCCACAAATCAAGCCGCCATACACAAGGAACGTATCGTTTCTTTGCTAATGCTAACAATTGACAGTTTGAGTGAGGCTAGTGCTTCATGGTAGGCGTTCTTCGCTTTCTTTAAACCTCTGCACTACCTGAGCAAATTCCCGAGACATCAAAAAAGATGCTAAATTACTTTCAAGAAAAAAACATGCTAAATTTGCTTAAACCCCAGAAGCTACAAAAAGGTGGCTTAAGAGTTCTGGTACCTCTTCTGTACAAACAACTCTGAGTCGTCGTCAGAACTTGAAGTATCAATCCGCCTATCTCTCATAGCTGGAAACAATCGCTGACGTGGTGGGTCTGCAGGCGTTGCCGGGGCAAGATTTGTAGGAGATGCTATAGAATCTGCTTTTCTTGGTGTCTTTCTTGGTTTTAACGGGACAATCTTCACTTCTTTACATACTTTATCTAAAATTATGAGGAAATCACGAACAATAACAAATAATCGTAAACCTTCATCCTTCCCAGATTTTCCATGGAAGTAATCTGCCGTGCTCTTCACCAGAAACAATATTCTTTTCTCTTCCTCGAGCAAACACTGAACATCAACCTCCGCACTCTGCACAAAACTCTTTAATGTCTGGTGAAACCCATCATCTTCGGCGACATTCTTCATTTCAGAAATCAAGAAATCCCGGGCTTTTTTGACTGCATGACCAAGCTTGGCAATGGTTACCCACAGATCATCAGCATCTAAAATTGCAGCTTTCTTGACATTCTCTAGCTCGCTACCAAGCCCTGAGACAACCTTTAGGCCTATACTCCGGAAGAGATCATCTGAATCTTGGCAAGATTCCTCAAATAAGTCATCGGATTTGATGCTGGAAATACTCCCGTTCTCCTTTGCTACTCGGGAAGCTCGCACACCTTCTGAACGGATTATCTCCTGAACAACAAAATGCAATAGTGTTGTTTTTCCATCAGATCCTTTCACATCGGATAATTTTAGAAGAGTGTCAAGCTTGAATGCTAGTGCACCACCACGGAATGTTCCATCGTTCATGCGATTTCCAGTTTTGAGGACAGCTTCGAGGAGTTTGAGAAATAATCTGCTTTTTTGAAGTTCTGTGCATGCAGCCTGCAATTCATGAAGGGGTATATTACTCAAGATATAATGACGGAATAACAGCTTGAAGACTTGACTGTAAAGAGTGCAAACTGATGTCTCAGTGAGATGGTAATTATGCAAGTGATTGCCAAAATAATTTTAAAATATGGCATAAAGGAGGATGGAGCATGAGCAATATGTTGGAACGAACGTCTCCCAATGTCTTAATCCAGAAGGAAAGCACAGTAAAAAGTTTCGCTTTTATTTTTTAAATTTAAATTTAAAAAATTGATAAGGAACGGGGTGCTTGACTAGCAATCTTCAGCCATCTGGGATCAAGCTTGTAGTAAAAATCCATGTGATTCCTATGCTATGCTTATGTAATAAGTATCGCAAGCTGTGTATATGTGCAATTTACCAAGACATATCTCACCTCTAAGACTGTCAATGACTCTTTTACCATTGACTTATCCTCTTGAAGGGTGCACATAAAGTGCAACAATTCTAGCCTCGTGTAGGCAGATGGAACTTCAACTATAACTTTCAAGAAACGATCTGCTTGACCAAGTTGAGAAAGCTTGCCATCATAGAGTCTCAGGCTCAATTCTTCATCAGCTGTAGGTGCCATCTTTAACAACGTTTGAATAAATTCCGAAGGAAGCTCATTACCTGATTCACTTAAATAGCTTAGAGGCTTCTGCGCGCCATAAATCAGTCATAAAGCTAGAGCAAAACTCAACTTTATAGAAATATGTCCAAAAGAATACACCAATACAACCATCCACATAATCCTTTTTGCTACGAGATCAAGCAAACTGGCCAATCTTACTTTCAGTTTCAAGCTTTAATGAGGATAGCATTCACTTCAATTTTGTCCTTTAGAACATAACTCTTCTTTCCATCTCATCATATTTGCACTTGAGCTCCAGGAACATAATTCAAGGAAAGCAAGTTTATGGTTGTCATTTTGCCACGGAAATATAAAAGTTAAAAAATTATTCTTATGTTAAAATGAGTTTCGATAAATATCTATCATTTTTTGTTTAGTTTATATTGCTGAGTGGCAATGGACAATATAGGGTCAGAGTGTTTCCACTTAACTGGTGGTAATATTCTCTGTGTGGGGACATTCAGAATCAGACTGTGCGTTCAAAATAGAAAAGAAGATGGGAGGAGATCTTATCTTTAGCCTCTCTTCCTTCAAGTCTATACAGCGTTCAATCATAGCGTTTATCATGAAATATAGCAGTTATCAACTATCAAATTTTCTTGTAGCACTGAGTGATTATCAAGATTAAAAGGCAGGGCTGACGCTATACGTGCACAAGTCTACTCCCTCCTGGAGCTTATTGACAAACCATGCACCTGAATAAAACCATTTCCTTACCGAGTGTACCACCCACCAAAGTTTCTAAAACAGATAAAATCCCAAGCAATGGTCATTAGAAACCGGTCACAACTCATTGAATAAGTGGCAGCAATATGCTATAAAAGAGTAATTTCAAGATTTTGTCATAACCAAAGGTAAATGGATCATAAATTTCTCACTTGGAAAAGTCGGAATTTAATTTAACAGATGAAAAAGGGGACCAAGATTAATGGCACATGTTGACGTAATCGCGCGTTTTATCATAGCTCAAATGGTACTGGAAGTTGCCCCAAAAACCTAACATGGAGTCTTAACTCCTAGGTTGAGGGTTCAAGATTCTCACGAGAGAATTTAGAAAACTGCGCGGGCCCCTCTAAAGCTTACAAAATCGTAGTTGTTGACATAATCACTTGTCAACAGCACAAATTGCATTACTTAGTAATTCTGAGTCATGACAATGTGTGTTCATACTTTCAAGGAGAGTGAAATCACTTACAAAAACATTAAAAAAAGGCTAACGGGAAACATGATGGGCCTGCATCTCTAACTCAGGTGGTAAACCATTGTTAACAAATGTGGTGAAAAATGAGTGTTAAATTTTCAGTCAAATTTAACTACAAGTTTCATGGAACCAACCACTAAATTTAACTACTATATTTTAGCTATAATTTAAATTTATAAATCTAACTGGAAACAAATACCGATAAAGATATGCATGTGCTGTCATACATAAAAGTAGCAATTGGAAAAGCTTTGTGAAATGTGTCATAGAAAATCATTTATGACCACCACTATTTTGTAATAGTCAAATCTAGTATTTGAACCTTAAGCAATAAAATATAGGTCAATTAAAAATTTATAAAAATTGGCAAAAGCAACTCGCAATTATGGAAGTGTCACTCTCAAATTTATGAAAATAGGACTCTTAAGCTAAAAAGTATATATTACCCCCTTTCCCTGTCTCTCCACACTACCATCATCCTCACCATTAACAATAATGCTGAGAGATCCAACCAGTGAGAGATTTCTCTCCCATTAGTTGGGGGGTTGGTGCTGCATTATTGCAGTAATACTCTCCCTCCTCAAACCTGCAGAGATTGGCACTGTGGTTTTTGGCGTCACTCCTAATTGCTGGCTAGTTTTGGTAGGAATGGAGGTGAAATCGCAGCACCATCTGCCCTGAAACACACCTTGCTACCACAATCATCCAAATTAAATCTCATATTGCCAACATCGGCATAAACCCAAACCACCATGACCACATTTCATCACATTCAGTTCTCAAACCATGACCAAATCCTCATTTAACCAAATTCTGTTACACAAGAATAACGTTTCACTAACTCATTTGTCGTCTTCAAAATTTCTTCAATTTGCATTATAGCTTCCCAGAATTGCTTCAACATTGCTAGAAATTCAATGTTTCAATTCAGAGAACCCTAGTGCCTACATACTTACGCTACCATAAGAGCTGGCTGAAAGACACAATTGTGAAAAACAAAAAATGGTGGTGGTACCAATAATAATGAATGTAATGGTGTTGGTAGCAGCTGCTGACAAATGTGGTGACATTGTATTTAGGACTTGAGATTGCAAAATCCTTATTGCTGGTCTTAGAGGAGAAAGATGGAAAACTTCTGCAAATTCGGGGAATTCTGGTCCTACCATATAAAAATTCTACTATTTCCTTAGTTTGTAAAAGTAAATATCATTTTAAAGAAATACTAGTTACTTTATGCTATTTTTGCTACTTTTTTTTCCAAAATATAATGAGGAATTGGTTTTCATTAAGGCTTAATATAGGTAGAATATTTTCGTAACTTGCAATGTCTTTTTTCCTCTTGAGAGCAGGAAAAACTGGTTAACCATATATCAGATGCTCCCTCTGAAGCAAAAAACCAGTTTTTTTTTTTTTTTTTTTTGAAATTTATATACTCCCTCCGTCCCACAAAGATATTCCCAGTTTCCTTTTATATCCGTCTCAAATTATATTCCCCTTTCCTTAATTAAACTTTTAGTTTTCTAATATACCCTTTATTTATGGTGCATGGAAATCAACAATAAAGAAGAAATAACGTGAAATATTAAGTAAACTAAAGGATATATTAGGAAATATATTCTTAAGTTGTACATTTCCAATAACATTAAGAGCTTGTTTGATGCTCTTTATTTTTACCAATTTATAATTTTACCTACCACTCATTCGACATTTGATTTGATAATTATTCAATCACAACCACATATTTTCACTTTTTTACATTCTCAATACACATTCTTTCTCCATATTTTGACAAATAAAGAGCATCAAACAAGCTCTAATTAAGGTTTCTTAATCTGTGTGAAAAGTCAAAGGGGAATATCTATGTGGGATAGAGGGAGTATATATCATTTGATTATTCTATGTACCAAATTAGAATTGCCTTCTAGTTCTATATTCTATGTTCCTTTTAGGATTTCCAGAACTTGGAAAGGAACAGAGAAATATACTCACCTTCTTTAAGTGCATCACAGACTTCTTTTGTAGTCACATTTAGTGCTTTGAGAAGAATTGAAAGATTCTGTGACTTCTTTGAATCAATTATTTGAATTAATTGGGCTGATGAATCTTTAGATGAAAAGTCTTTCTTGGCCTCATTCTTGTTTTTCTCTACAGGGGGACAGCCAAATAGTATCTCTATCATCTCTTCATTGAACCTGCAAATAAGTCATTCCATGTCTCAGACAGATTCTATTTATGAACACCAACAATTAGGGGGAAAATAGCCTTACTGGAATGACCCAGATCTGATCTGATGCCAAACCATTGAATTATCAGCAGCATTGGCCAAAACCTTGTCCCAAAAGAAAGGCTTTAGCTTAACTTTAGGAGGACCAGAATCCCCATTTGACTGGCGTCCAAATGGTGGAGCACGAGGTGGTTTGAAGCCAAGTGGAAGCAGCCTTGATGGAGGGACACCACCTGGAGGAGGTGGTGGTTGACGGCCTGTCTTGATACCAGAAGGTATGGGAGGTGGAGGAGGTGGGTGAGGACCATTCTTGATGCTAGGAGATATGGGAGGTGGAGGAGGTGGGTGAGGATCATCCTCGATGCCAGAAGGCATCGAAGGTGGAGGAGATGGGTGAGGAGCATTCTCGACGCCAGGAGTCATGGGAGGTGGAGGAGGTGGGTGGGGACCATTCTCGATGCCAGGAGGTATGGGAGGTGTAGGAGGTGGGTGGGGACCATTCTCGATGCCAGGTGGAGGAGGTGGGTGAGGACCATTCTTGATGCCATAAGGTAGGGGAGCTGGAGGAGGTGGGTGAGGACCATTCTTAATGCTAGAAAGTATAGTAAGTGGAGGAGGTGGCGGTGAACCAGGACCAGTTTCAACGGCAGAAGGTACAGCAGGTAAAAGTTGGGTTGGTGGGCAAGAAGGTCTCTGAGGATAAGGAGGAGGAGGTGGTGGTGGGGTTGGTCTTGAGCGATAAGGTATAGGAGGAGGAGGTGGTGGTGGCGGTGGTCTTGAGCGATAAGGTATAGGAGGAGGAGGAGGAGGTGGTGGTGGTGGTGGCAGCGACGGCGACGGCCCAAAAGGTATAGGAAGAGGAGGAGGAGGCCCAGGCAAAGCAAGACATGGCTCACCAGATAAAGTTCTTATGGATGCTACCGGTGGTTGTACAGGCACAGGAGGTGGGGATGGAGGAACTGTCATGCCTGCAGGTAGTTCAGGAGAATCTGTCCTCCGAGTCGGTGGATTAAATACGGGCAACCCAGTCGTATTCCTTCCGGGAGGTATCTGCGTAGAGCCTTCTGTTGAGTGTATGGTGGCTACAGCAGTGGTTCCAACTGGAATCTCAATTCTCGTATCACTCATGGAATGTAATCCCTTGTAAAACTTGCTTCTAACTTTGCTCAGGTTCAATTTGCCATTAAATGATTGATAACCAAGCTCTTCTTCATTGATTGAGGTTCGAAGAACAAATGAGTTTGGCGAGGAGGCTGAAAGATAAAAATTTAACAAAATTTTGGAAAAAGGAAATGCAGAATAATAATCTTAAGATAACATACAAATTAGGAGCTAACAGATGTACCAATGGAGTAGTCACTTAAGGTTAAGTTGAGAAGAGGACTTTCATCATTTCTTTGCCCTCCAATGCCAGTCCTGCAAAGCCGCTGACAGCAGACAAAGAACAGAGCAGAGAAAATGAATGTCACTACGGCAGTTACAGCAACAGCAATAAGAACAGTTGTATTTCCATCATTTGGCTTGCTTGACTGTACATCTAAAGCATGTTGTTGAACAATGGGAAAATGTTCACCAGATGTGGGCTGCAAACCTGAATCACTTAAATCTGGAGAAAAAAGTGGAGGCACAGAGGGGCTAGCAGATAGATGAAAGTTAGGAAATAATAAATTTGGAGGTGCTGGATAAGGTGATAATACTGGTAGGGCTGGTGTAGGTTCTCTTCCAAGTCTCTCGATTAACTCACGCCTTGCTGAAAAATTCAACCTGGCAAATAAAAACCCCATATACTTGGTGTACCAATTTTTCATACCCTTTTCTTCCTCAGATATGGGAAATATGAGACTCCTTTGCCTTAAACAGTCTACAAGGATTTGCCTTATCTGGGGGTGGAAAACATTGACAGATTTACTCATTTCTGCTTGGGATGACGGCCTACTACTGGTGAGTTTCTTGCTCGCTGTTGCCTTCTCCTCTGATGAACATAACTCATTATCTTTTAAAGCTTCTTTGGCATGTATCAACTCAAGCCTGCAGTTTAGCTGCAACAATTCAGCCTGAGATAATGGAGTTCCATCAGATCATGCAAATGCGTCCTAGACACATATACGCTATGAAAAAACGAGCGCAAATAATTCCAGTCAAGCTTTATTCTCTGGAACCTAACTCTGAGGCAGGAAAAAGTGGGTGCCACGGAAATGTGAGAGTTCTTTATTTCCCACAATCATTTACAGCAGTAATATTTCTGGAGAAATGTTAACGGAGACTCATCAATATCATGTAGAAGAAGAGATGTCATCAAAAAGTACAATAATGATTTCAAATTTTGAAAGAAGGGGCATAGGGGGGGTAGGAGTGGCGTTTGGTTGGCATTTCCTTAGTTATTTATAGAAGTTTGTAATAAAGGCAATCACAGGATGATTTTTAACATTTTATCAGGCAGAAAAGGACTGGAAAAGAGATTTTGGAGTCAATATCATCATTTTTCTTTCAGAAACATCATAACTATAGTGTCTACCAAAGAGGAAAAGAACTTTTCTTCAGAGGTAAAATGAGCATATTATGACTGAAGACTGGCTGCATCCAACGAAAGAAGAGAACAACAGCTTTGAGTTGTCCAACCAGAGAAAACCTATTTATACCTCTACACTAGGTACCATTCAACACATGGTCTACAAAACATGAGAAGCTTCCTCAACCAACAATAAAGAAATAGACGTAACTAAGCTTGAGAGGTTCTTTGAAAAAATGTTTACTCCAATATAATTCTAAACAAGTATTATCACGCTATGAGGAGAGATGGAAGTGAAGTTATAGTTATAGAAATTAATTGCTATATGCATTCTGCAAACTCCTAAAGATGGCTAATGATTTGTAGAAGTTCTAGTTATAGAAATTAATTTCTATATGCATTCTGCAAACTCCAAAAGATCTAATGTTTTGTAGAAAATGAACAGCTACTAGTCAGTGTTTTTATTATTAAGCAATTATCTTAAAATGAAAAACCAAACTTATACGTAAAAGAATATGAATGGACAAACATATTTATATCTTATATACACAAATTAAACTCATCGCAATAGAAAAAATTCAGTACCATCTCCTGATTGATCTCCCCGGAGTCGATTAGGTAGGCTAGTAAGGGTTCTTCTGCCTCCCACTTGCTTTCTAAAGACGGTGCTACCCAGGTAAAAAGCATAGCTATAAAAGCCATGAAATAAACAGCTCTTAAGCCCATCATTTCCGGAATTATCATCGTCCCAATTGTATAGAGTGTATAAGTATTTCATGACATCCAGATAATAGTCTTGAAACGAAGAGATTAATACCAAACCCCTGAATTTATAATGAGCCAAACGCCAATATGCACTTTGTAAACGTCAAGTCTTCAAGGCATTTTTCACTAACCCCATTCAATTTTTCAGAAGGGCAGCTCTTAAATGCCCCATTCGCCAAATTTTAATCAAGAATTTTTATGGCCGCGGTCAAACATTCCATTTTATGGCTCAAAAGTGTTCCCAGAACACTGTGTTTCAGGCAAAACGCCAATAAACTGCATAAAACCAAAGTGGTAAGGAAAAAATAAGGAGCAGGATCGTCAACAAATTCTTGAATTGCGGTTGGTGAAGCGACGACTGCACAAAATTCCAATCTTTGGGGGATCTTGGTTAGGAACAGATCCACCAAAGATATTGGTTAGGAATTGGGACAATTACGAATGGGATGGGAGAGCGGGTTGGATTGCAAATTGCAGTCTCTTCTTGTTTATTGAAATTGTCTCAAGCTTTGGATCTTCTTGCATTTTGTTCCTCGCTCTTTTTTTCCTTTTGTTTTCGGTTCCGATCTTCAAGAAATTGGCGACATCCATCCTTTTTTTTCTTCATCGACACATTCTATCGAAATTTTCAAGCAATCATGAGGGCAAAAAGGTCATTCACATATTATTATTTTAAGCACAATTACATTCTGCGTGGTAGCAGTAGAGATCATAAATAAATGTCCTATTGAAACACAGTACAAATCAATCAACAATACACCAAATCTATATATTATTATTACTATTATTATATTAATTAAATGAATTAAGACTCGATACATTTTGTATTGATTGTTAAAGTATATAAGGTATATTCCTTATATGGAATCTTCCATTTATGGATGCTCTAATTATAGTCAATCAATTAAAAGTTTTTGAAATTTTCTTCATTCTCCTCTTATTAGTTGTCAGATTTAAATGCCTAGTTGAATCAAATTTTCAAATGTTTTTCCTAGGTACCTAAATTTCTTAAATTTAGAAACTTGATTTTTCTTTTTCTTCTTCATTCTTTTTTTTTTTTTTTTTGACATAAACTTTAAAATTTTAATAATTTTTATGAAAATCACTATCAAATTTTTAAAAACTTGTCCTACATTAGTCCTTCTATGGAGTCTATTGGACGCTATAAAGTGACAAGCCCCAATTAGACACACTAGGGGAACCCCTAGTGTGTCTAATAGGGACTTGCCACTGCATCCATTGAACATCATAAAATAGTGTACAATGGACTCCATAGAATGCATGGTCATCCATTACGTTGGTATGATAACAACAATTCTATTCTTTCCTTATTATTTTTATTTTTGAGGTATTTATGTGATAAGTTTTTTATTTATATTGTGCATTTGTTGGCAACTCATTGTTTAACTTTTATTAATTAGAATATTTTATAAGTTGTTTTTCCTGTAAATCGTATGGGTAAAAGACTAGTAAAGTAATAAAACAAATCCCTATACATGAGACTACAAAGTACAATAAAATGTAAACAAACTCTCATATAGAGAAACAAAAGGTCAAGGAATTTTTTTTATTATTATTATTATTATTATTATTATTATTATTATTTTTTTTTTTTGGCTCGGAAAATAGAATGGTTAATTTCACATATAGTCTCCAACATTTACACTTCCTATCTGTTGGGTCCTCAGTCTTTTTTTCCATGCTACATTCCTAACTTTTCATAAATTTATTTATAAGGTTCTTTATGAACTTTTTGCCCTTATTTTTTAAATAAAAACAAAAAAAAATTCTAAAAAATAGTAAAAATAAAAAATGTATTTTTACTTTGTGTAATATTTTAATAAAAATTAGTTTGAAATGCCCATTTTGCCTTCATTTATTTTTTTCATTATTATTATTATTGTTAAACGGATGACTAGTGGAAAATGGATGGAGATCATCTCTCATTTCCGCCAGTTTTCTTTATTAGGGTCCCTTTGTTAACCTAAGCATCAATAATTATTTACCCTCTTCTCCTTAAAATGAATAAAGCCAGATGAAAATTTTATTGGGTGATAAACAAAGTGTCACCTTTTAAAGTTCCATACTCATCAAGTAAGACGAACTAAAGTTCAATAATCATAAATTATTATCTCAACAATCCTTCTATGTGTTAATTTCTAACAGAATTATTGTTCATTGGAATCTACATTTCCTTTAAATTTTTATCTGATGTAGAATTATTGTTCATTGGAATCTACATTTCCTTTAAATTTTTACCTGATGTAGAAGCAAACGAGAAATCCTACCATAAATAAATGATTTTAAATTGTGAGATGCACACACACTTCAAGCAAGTGTTCAGAATTCAGATCTCATAATAGCTTGAATAAAATTTATTAATAAAAATAATGGTCCACCGGCTTAATTTCATAATTTGCCACTTAAGCTGAGCTAGCTAACCAAACATGCTCCAAATTCTATTCTATATACTCACGACCATCATCGAAAATCTCTTTCATCCCATGAATTCACATATTCACGCACTTCACATGAGACAAATAATTAATGTCATAACAGTAACTTTTAAAAGAGCCATAAAACTTCCGTCACCGTCATTAATTGTTCTTAATGTGGTTTAAAATCAATGAGTTTACTAATCCCTAATGTCTACACTACATATATTCCCATAGAGAGTATATAATAACAGCAAGGGGCCATACCATCCAATTTCTATAAATTATTAGATTAGATTCTTTTCCACTTATATATTATTACGTTATTGCACGATAGATATTGTATTGAACCATCACGTAGTCTAAAAGTTGGTATTAATTTGTGTTCTATCTTGATTTCAAATAAACCGACCCCATGTGCTATACTTGTTTTGTTACATTTGTACAAAATCATTTCTTTTCTTCTAATTCGCCCCATGGATATCACCATCGGGAGCGTTCTTTGGAATTCTGATCTCCAAAAGTGCGTCGTTCTTCACATTTGCCTCCAATCTTCTCCAATCCGAGTTCTCAGGCAGCTCGAGCCTCCGAACATATCCGTGTTCCCACCAATGGCTGCTTCTCCAGTCGTTTCTCTTGTGGTCTTTTTGTTGCCTCCATTGCCCGCTGATCTCAAGAACCTTCCCGTTTTCGACGCAGACTTTAAGGGTACCATTGCCCAGTCCTGTCCCTGCTATAACAAGTTACTAAACGGAAACGGGCTATACCGAAAATCAATACAGAGTCAATTTGATACGTTCGACTGGACAGGACATGATTACACAACAGTTATTCGCTGGAGATGAGACTTTGGAAACACTCACCGGGCAGTTCTGCTTTCAGTAGATAATTGGCATCGGTCTGGGACCAATCCACGGAACGCTGGCCGGAGCCATGGAGATTGGATAACAACACATCAGACTCAAACTCCCAGATGGGAAAAGCATCAGACGGATCAAAATATTTCCCAAACAAGAGTGGGCTGAACAGAGACCTTTCATCGAACACCTTATGGACAGTCGGGTTTTCCTTCCCCATAAAAGTTGCAAAGGTCTCTTCTTTCAGCGGATGACACCATTTTTGCGGGTTTGGATCTTCGAATTGAATCTCCAGTTGTCTGTAACTGGTCATTGACGATCGGGAACTCGAATTTGTGCAAAGAGAGTTGCTGATTTCTACCCAATTTTATACCGTGCCTTCAAAAAGCAGGAATCAATTCCCTTATAATCTGTGGATGGCTGTAAATATCGCGGAATATAATTCTTTTCTGGAAGTGCCCAGAATTGTCAAGGAAAAAACAATTGGGATTGGACATGGGAAGAACAGTCAGCTTTTCCCTTCAATTAGTGGACGTTTTGTTGATGACATGTGGCTTTCGGAAAGGTATATTTTTCAGATATTTCACCGTCCTCTCTTTTTTGCTAATAATATACTTCTCTTCCCACAAAATATGTGTGTCGAAATTGTTTGATCAAATCTTTGTGTAAAAGAAAAAAAAAAAAAAAAAAAGACTTCTCAATTATCACAAAGATAGACCATTATTATTTTTTCATCTGTCGCAAATTATAATCTATTTTTCCTAATTAGTTTTTGAAAAGAACAATTACGATTTCTTCACAACTACTCCCACTCTTTCAAATCAGACCCCCAAACCTCAACCATGTTGAGAATAGAGAGAGAATTTTGAGTAAGGAAAAATGAAAAGGAGTAGTAGAAAACGGTAAAATTGTTAATTTGTCAACATTTAATGATTAAAATGTATGAATTATGTTAATAGGGACCTTTTGTGAGAGTTTTTAAAAAATTGGAGACCCTAAACATTAAAAATATATATATATGAAATTCTTACATTTTACAAAATTTAGAGACCTGTCGGGAAATTGAGAAATTTTATTTTACTTATACGTAAGTATGTTATTATGTCTGTTAAACATTTAAACTATAAGAACTCCACACTTGTAGCATGAATGTGTGCTACGTATTACATACATAATAATATTTGTGTAAGCAAAATAAAATTTCTACATGAAATTTCCTCTAACCAATATGTCCACAACCTTAACTTTGTAAGAAAAAAGGGAAACAGGGACAAGGTTATAATTCTATGTGATTGAAAAAAAAAAATGATCTCCCGCCATACACACGCGTAGCGGGAGATTATTAAAAACTTATACACAATTGACCCCTGTATGTAGAAGCTCACATAGTTGGCCAAATAATCTCCCGTCATATGTGCTATGGCCCAATAATCTCCCGTCACATGTGTGTATGGCGGAATACATCTGGTGAGAGATCGAAGCTGCCTTTCTTATAGTTTTTAAAAATTTAGTCGGAATTAAATAATTCTTTTTTATAGCATTTGGACAAAGAAACTCTTTTTTCCCCCAAATGGATAAAGTAACTTCTGGAGATCCTCTTGTGCAATTTCAAATATGTGAGAAGTGACAATTTTAAAATTTTAAGGGATTGACAAAGTATTTTCCTAAAAAGTCATTGGAGCCCTTTAACAAATGAAAAAGAGCCACATGTATGAAATTACAGGTCGTTTAATAAAACATGTTATTTCATGACTTACTCTTTTTGGGCTCCACGTGTGGAGCTCTATATGGCCCCATAGAAAGTACGAGTTTACAACATTTCAGAAGTTTTATAGTAAGGGGTTGTTCTTGAGTTTTTCTAAAAAGTTTCGGCTTTGTTATGGAGCCAATGTAGACTAAAATTTTCAGGTCTTTCCCTATTCAATTTTGGGCAATTTTTGTATACCTTCAAAATTGTATGGGAGGCTCACGACTCTAGTCACTTGAATCAATTCTTAATCACATTAGATCAGCAATAACATCATATGATTTCCAATGTTATAGCTTAGAGTAAAAAATGGATTCTTTTCCATGGAGCCAGATCAAGCTCCTGTGTATGAAGTCCGACTACCAGTAAAAACTAGTTAAGTCACATTTGAGCCAAATCGAGTTCCGTGTATAGTCTTAAAAGTAAGAAGGAGGTAGATTTTGATACCATCGTTAAAATTAATCGTGTTCAATAGAAATTAGATAATTATTATTTAGTTAAACTTGGGTGATCATCCTTGTTATTTGTGTGAATTTGCCGTAAGAAATTTTAATAATTTGACGAACTTCATAGATTTGATTGGCTGATGCCTGATGGTACTTCGCTGTCCATTTGAATTGAATTTTGATAAAATTAATTATGCATTATTATTTTTTTTTTTGGACAAGAATTATGCATTATGTTTGCTTCTCGCACTATCAATGTTTGATACAAGTGGTTTAAATTGTGGTAAAGTAGTTAAATACTCACGTTACGAGTGAAACATCCAAATTTGAACCACATCTTCCCCTCTCCTATTTTCCCTTATATTAAGAAAAAAATATTTTATACAAAAAAAAAAGAAAGAAAATAGTTTCCAACTCCCATGAAAAATAAAAACCTAAGGTGGGAATATATATATATATATATATAAACATTAAAGCAAATTAGTCTGCAGTACCTTTGTATTACATTTTTCCTTCCAAAACTGTGAAAAATAGGGGTTTTATAGTCTTTTTGTTTTATGTTTGGTAATATGTGCGATTACATTAACTTATTTTAATTTTCTAGTTATTTATGTCTCTATTTTTTTTAATTAATTAGGAATTATGATCCTTATTTTTTTGATTAATTAGGAATTATAATCTTTATCTATTCTTATCTTCAAATATTTTGATTAAATATTTTGCTAGATATATCTTATCTTCTTAAATATTTTACTGGATTAATATATATTCAAAGTTTTTGATTTTTGAATTTAATTTTTTTAATATATATGTCTTAGAAAGTATTTTGTAATTTATATTAGATTATTTATTTTTTAATTATTTTTTATATCGAGTTGTTATTATGTTACTTCTTTTATATATAATAAATATAGCTTAATTAACGTTTCATATTTTATAAAATTCGCGTAACAGTATAGTCACAGAGGAAAAAAGTTTAATTTTCTGAGGTTTAAGAATAACAGGGGCCAGGTCGGGATTGGGCATGCTACACATGTTAACAAGCCCATCAAAAAAAATTTTCCCATCCCCACTAAATCGGGGTTGTGTCGGGGAAAGGCTGGTACATGTAATTCGCATTGCTCATTTATTAGCTAATTTAAATATATTTATATATTTTTATTTTCATTTTTGTTCAAAGAATAGTATTCTAAACACTAAAATTACAATTTAAATTATTAAACTTTTTTTATAAGTTTTTTCAACTTTTTACTTTTCAAACCATTAAAATTTTTAGTAAATATTTTTATTTTTGTCAAAAAAAGTTAAACGGGCTATATACGAGTAAAAATTATCATAACTTTCCCAGCACATTGTTAAGTTAGGTCGATTTTTTTATCTCATCCCTAATCAAATTACCTAATTAGTCGAGTACTCCTCATTTTAATAGGATCGGGTACCTGTGGGTATCGAGTTTGTCATTTTTCTTTCTTTTTTTTTTTGGCAATTCCTACTAAGGTCACTTAATAGCATTTCAATTCTCATTCATGCACATTGTTATGTGCTCTGCTTTAATTGAAATAGAATCGAATGTAAAATAGAACTACAAATAGAAAGTTGTTGACACTGAATTATGCTATCATAGTAATTTGGTCAAATATGCATTTCCTATATATTGGTAATGACCATTTTATTCTTTTTGAATCAGTTAATAATATTTATTTATGTTATTATCTATATCATTTTTTTTTTATTTTATGGGTGGGTTGATTTCACTTCGATTATTAGATTTGTTGACATTAATTCAATTCTTTTGGACTATCTACTGGTGACAACATTTCAATTACTGCATTAAGCATATGAGAAGAAATTGATGGCTCGACTTTCTGCTGGTGGTGGAAATATTTTCATTTCACATTCTTCATTTTTTCCCTTCTTAATACTAATTTTCTCCAATTTCCTGCATTAAATTCCAACTTTAGCAGTGGGCTAGAGCTTGTGAATTCTCGTCTAACTTCGGAGATGAAAATGAAAACGAAGAGGCTTTGAATTGTCATGAATTTTTGCAATAAATTTATTACTCAAGTCTACTGAATAAGATGTGGCTATAAAATTGAATCAGCGGGTGGGGGATTTCTCATCTACTTATAGTTGTGAAATTGCATTTAGTGATGAAACGGGTTTACGGCCAGCAACATTGAGGACAAGAACAATTTTTTTTTTTTAACTATATCTAATAGAACTCATTTATTTTATTCGAAGTGGATATTCTATTTGTATCTAATTTAATTTCTGAGGCTAAGAAGAAGGTGGATGTTGTGTGTATATGACTAACGACATTAAAGTCACGAACTTAAAAGTTAAGAAAGTAGTGCGGGAATGAATTAAGAAAATACATACAGCTGTACATGGGAATGAATTTTACAATTTTTCTTCTTATACTCATTAATCTTATTCTATTTATTTGGTTTCTTCAATTTTGATATTGATTTCCAAGTAAAATTTATTAGGTAACATGACTTTATAAAATTTAACCATTCAAAAAATAATTTATAAAATTTTGTATTATTTATTTTTCTAAATAATTTGATATATAATCTTCCCGTGCGCATGGGGTGAGAATCTAGCTTTTTTAAAGGGAAAAAACATGTCAAAAATCAAATTTGCTTAAAGGGGTTGTTTCATTTTCCATTTATCTATAAAACACACAAGGAAGAACACTTTTTTCTCCTAATGGTAATAGTAAAGAATATTCAAATACATCATCAATTGTAAGACCAAAAAAAATAAAAAATAAAAAATACATGTTTCTCTCCAATTTTGTATTCAAGTGTATGCCATGCCATTGTCTTTTTCTCTAAACTGTAAATGCTGTTATCTTCTCCCACAAACATAATTGTAAATTCTATCGCGAAAACGAATTAATTTTAACTAAATATCTAATTATTTAAACCGATAATTCAAAATTTACTCAAACTAATCCAACTAATTGGATCTTGAAAATTGAACCTTAATTGCAGCCTTGCCACGTGCAAAAACGAACGACCTCTCTACTATTATCAAACCAAATTTCTAAAGATTAAACACTTAAAATGATTAGGAAACCCTTTCAAAAAAAAAAGAAAAAAAAAAGAAAAAGAAAACAGAAAGAAACAATAAAGGCCAACTCATAAAAGATAGAGATATCATTCAAATAAAATTCCGACTGTTCTAAATCACCTAGACCTAGTACATTTGTCTTAAAATCATGGGTTATATAATATTTTGACACTTGTATTAAAATCTCTCTCTCTCTCTATATATATATATATTATGCACATCAAATTAAAGTTTTCCTATGCTCCAATTGTCAAAATTCACACAAGATAACATCACTTTTCTGGATGTACATAAATATATGGAACATCTTCAAATTTTAGTTAAAATGAACTCAGAAACAAAATTTTAAAAAGCTTGAATTATTATATATATCAGAATGTTCAAAGAGGATCGAACATAATGTACCGTGTTCATAAAATTGCTTGTTCTTATTTGATTGATTAACACGTAGAAAATATTGTTCACCCCCACCCAAAAAAAAAAAGGGGGAGCAAACATTTTTCGAACCACAAAACCTAATTTAGGCAAGATGTGAACATCAAACAACTTAAAAAGAAATGCGGTCACATATTAGGTGCAAGAGATATGAGCCACTTTGAGTTGGAAAGCAACAGAAACAGTCTTATCCATGAAGTTTAAACACTTTACACATATAAGAAGCCTCATAAGAAGGATTAAGAATTCTTACCCAACACCAATAAATGAAAGGATATCCCAACAAATACATTCATTTCCCCACCATCGTTCTTGAAAAATAAAGCATGCTTAAATCGAGCATTGCTAGAAGCTGTATAAAGGTCTGTTTGCCAACCTATTATATCATATCTGCTATTATATCGGGAGTATTAATTACATTTCAAATTCTTACCATGCGGAGCAAAAAAAATAAAAATGACAAGTTGTATGAGAAAATTTTAAAACCCATTACACTTGTCATTTTCTTGTGGATCCACATAATTCACAATTTGAAACCATTATAATCGATTCATATTGCAATATTGTATTATAATAATTATTGGTTACTTTCTGTAAAAAAAAAAAGAAAAAAGAGAAAAAAATTATTGTTTGCTAAACGGACCCTAAGCACGAAATGTTCCCTCCATCCTTTTCTTTGCTCTTACTTCGCACTCCATACTCTTTTTGCTACCTTTGACAAAGGTGCTACTGTGATAGTAGATTGCAAATATTTCTACCTTTGTCGAAGGTGATAGTATATTGCAATTTTTTCTAACAGTAACGTTGCTCAAACTCATTTCAATTTCAAGCACACGAGCCACTTGTTAATGGAACAATTTTTCAGTAGCAATGTGATTTGACACTGTCATTTATGAGTTATGACTTCTCCTTTGTAGGTTTGTCTTTTTTAAAAAGAGATTTTTTTTTCCCAAAAGAATGTGTAGTGAAAGAATAGAGAGATTATATAAGAAATATATATATTTTTATAAAATTAGTGTAGTTAATATCAAATTCTTGAAAATTTTTAATACCCAGCACACATAGGTGTTAGAAAATTATTGATCAATTCTTATTTACGGGCAACTTTTTAGTTGATAAAAAAAAGTTCAAAGAACAGGCCCTCACTCAATATAATTACTAAACATCTTTAAGTCTTGGAAAATTTTTTTAGCAGAATTTGATATAATTTTGAAAAATGGACGAATAATCAAGTATTCTTTTATGTACCAATGAGAGAGAAAGCCTGTGCACGGTCTGTGATTATTATTATTTTTCGGGAATTATATTATACTCCCTCCGTTCCAAAAAAATTCATTTCCAGATTCCAATATCCATGAATTTTGATGAGGAATTTAAAAAAAAAAAATAATTGGGGAGAAGTTTGGGACAGGGGCATAGTGGTCAGGTGACATTTTCAACGAATATTTCACAATACCGCCGGGTTTCTGTTTGAAAATTTTCAAAACCTCCGTAGTCCGTCCCTGTCATTCTCAATCGGATCTGCAAACCTTAACCCTTTCAAGAAACCCTAATCGACGATCCATCGTCTTTGTGTTACGTTCTTATTTGATCACTGATTAGTGCAATTCAAAGCGACGGCTCGAACACAATTCTGCCTTAGCTTCAATTGCAATTCAACATGGCCCCACCGATTTTTTGAAATTTCTACCTCTTTTTGTTCTTTCTCTTTCTATCTCTACATACGTTTCAATTGAAAACCCCTACAGCATTCATTCATATGGCCTCCAAAAACCAGAACAAGCCTCCTTCGACTCCCTCCCAGGTAAGCTCTGCTTTCATTAGTTCCTTGTGTCCTTTTGTCATTTTTCTGGCAAATTTTTTGATTTAATTTATCCGGATTAGCACTTATAACAGGAAGAAGTTGAGTTGTCCTTGTATCAGAGCAAGAAACAGATCAGGCTACTTTTTTTTTTTTTGGGGGGGTCCCTATTTTAGTTTTTAATTGATGTTTTAGATCCATCTTTATTGAAAATAAATTACTGGTTATGCAACCATTTCCCTCCTTTTGTTTGTTGCTCTGAGAGACCTTCAGTGGTTATTTTGTTTCTTTGATTTTCGAGGTGTATCTATTCTGAGATTTTTTTTACTTTGTTTTTTGGGGTTCTGCTGGTTCCCAGAGCAAGTATATTGTTGACGAGGTTCCAGTAGATAAGCGGCGAAGGATTGGGAACATGAAAATGCCACTGAATACTGGGACAAGAACACAAACCAGGCAAGCATTTTCAGTAGTTAATGGGGGTCAAGATGTGTCCCAGACCGCTGGACCACCTAGCAATTCCAGTTCTGATTGTGGTGTAATTGAGTTCACCAAAGAGGACATCGAGGCATTACTCAACGAGAGGCTCAAAGTTAAGAACAAATATAACTTCAAGGTGCGCAGAAGAATGAATTCTGGATGTTTTCGTTTATTTCTGGGTTGCATTTGCTTCTCAATGTAGTGTCTTTGAATTTTAGATTAATTTGTGATGATTTTTTGCTTGTTGATTTGATGGGATAACTTATGGTGACGTTTTGATGTTTATGCCAGGAGAAAAGTGAACAAATGTCTGAGTGCATAAAAAAGCTGAAACAATGCATCAGATGGTTTCAACAGCTTGAAGGAAATTTTGTTATAGAACAGGAGAAACTGAAGGATTTGCTGGAATTAGCAGAGAAGAAATGCAGTGATATGGGTATGGGTGGTTCTTTGACTCAGTCATGATTACTTCAGGTTAGCTACTAAATGCAATATGTAGAATTTCTAACACGGAATTATCTTTTTGCCTTACTCTCAGAGTTGCTAATGAAGGCAAAGGAAGAAGAGTTGAATTCAATTATTATGGAGTTGAGAAAGAATTTGGAGGCGCTGCAAGAAAAGTTCACGAAGGAGGAACAAGATAAACTGGTAAGATGCACATTAACGCATCAATTGTTCTGGTGTGGTTTTGGTGGCAAATCATTTGCTTAGCTATGAATGACTAAATGATTTAATTCTATCATTAGGAAGCATTGGACGCTTTGGGAAGAGAGAAAGAAGCCAGACTAGCTGCAGAGAGATTGCAGGAGTCGCTTTCACAAGAGCTGAAGAGAACTCAAGACGAAAGTGCTACTGCCAATCAGAAGGTAAATAGGGGAAAGACATAGTTGAAGGTGTTTGTAATGGTTTCCATCGATTTATTTACTTAATATCTTTTGGTCTTTCTTGGACTTTTGCAGATACAGTCACTTAATGATATGTACAAGCGGTTGCAGGAGTACAATACAAGCTTACAACAATATAATAGTAGACTTCAGTCAGAGCTCGCTGCAACTAGTGAGACACTTAAGAGAGTTGAGAAAGAGAAGGCGGCAGTTGTGGAAAACCTGAGCACTTTGAGGGGACACTATACTTCGTTGCAGGACCAGCTTACTTCATCAAGAGTGAGTATACATATTTTTTCATTGAGTTGGTGCACAACTCTCAAATCTCTCAAATCTTTGTCAGAGAGATCATTATCTGCTTTTCCCAAATCCCAGAAAGGATGACCATTCATGTACACTTTATAGGGGATTTTGCCTATTCGTGATCTTTAAATCTAATTTTGAGCACGGTAGAGTATAGTCTTCTAAATCTTAAAATTTTCATTTCCAATGAACTTATAATCACCATCAACCTAGATGTACTTCACAAGTAGGGTAAGTTGAAGAATTTGAAGCTCTGGGTGCTTTTGTTTTCAATGTGACCCACTATCCATGTCAAAAATATTTGGTTAAATCATGTTTTTGATGCTATATCTAACATTTGACAAAAAAGTCCTTGTACTTGATATGTTAAGGCTTTGCAAGACGAGGCTATCAAACAGAAAGAAGCACTAGGAAAGGAGGTCCTGTGCTTGAGGGGTGATTTGCAACAAGTAAGAGATGATCGTGATCGCCAGTTATCACATGTCCAGTCTCTAGCAGCTGAAGTAGAAAGATACAAAGAGTGCACTGGAAAATCTACCGCTGAATTGGATAGCCTTACTATAAAATCAAATGAGCTCGAGGTCTGTCTTTCTATATCTGATGCCTTTCTCAAATAACTGCTGGAGATGTATTTGCTAACAAAAAGTCATTTAATTCCCCCCCTTTTTTTTCCCAGTCAACATGTTTGGCTCAAAGTGATCAAATAAGACGACTGCAGGAGCAACTAGCTTTTGCTGAAAAGAAATTGCAGGTTCCTGATTTTCTATTTTCAACATTTGTTGCTTGGTTTCAATTGACATTTAGACTGAGAGCGTATTGCAATTTATTTTGCTTTGTCTAATGCCTGTTGTAAATCATGCCAATTCAAGTAATCTCTTATTATATTTTTGTTCTTTTTGTTAGCTGTCTGATGTATCCTCATTGGAGACAAAAGCTGAATTTGAGGAGCAGAAAGCACTAGTTCTTGAGTTACAGAATCGTGTGGCAGATGCAGAACTAAAAATTGTGGAAGGAGAGAAGCTTCGGAAGAAATTACATAATACCATACTGGTAAGAGTCAGATACATAATTTTTATCAATCTTACTTCTAATAGCAAATAATCCATCAATGGGCTGATGATGTTAATTCTGATGTCTGTAAATACAGGAGTTAAAAGGGAATATCCGTGTTTTCTGTAGAGTGAGACCTATGTTGTCCGATGATGGGGTTGGAACTGATGCAAAAGTTATTTCATTCCCAACAGCAATGGAAGCACTCGATCGAGGCATTGACTTGATGCAAAATGGTGGGCTTTCAGTGATTTGGTGTCATACATTAATAAAATCCCAATATGTAGATTATTTATTACAGAGATATACCAATCCATTAATTTTATAAATTTTCATTAGGACAAAGGCACTCTTTCACTTTCGACAAGGTGTTTACACCTGAAGCCTCGCAACGAGATGTTTTTGTTGAGATATCTCAACTTGTTCAAAGTGCTTTGGATGGGTATAAGGTAATGTATTCTGTACAACTCCTTTGTTTCTACTATTTGTTTTTTAGTACTATACTGTCTCTACTACAAATCTTGGTTGATAGCTAAGAATGAACTTCCCACAATCTGGATGGTGAACTTTGATTAGCATTTAAATTATGCTAACTTTTCATGATTGAGGACTACTAATCTTAAGTTGAGTATTTGAATTCAAGATGATGGTGCTAATCAGTTAACTCTTGAAGTTATGTGGTTGCTTGCTATTCAGGATAGTTCTTGTATCTCATGGAATGTGTGCACTATGATTATTTTCCTACTAGTGATCTATCTTGTGGCTACAGAGAAGAATGCTTAAAGGACAAGATTATGCATGCTGATCCTTATGATTTTAGCTCCGGTGCACTATCATCCTAATGGTCACTGATAACCACGTTGTCTCAGGTTTGTATCTTTGCTTACGGTCAAACTGGTTCAGGCAAGACATTTACAATGATGGGCAAGCCTGGCATACCAGATCAGAAGGGTTTGATTCCACGATCGTTAGAACAGGTATTTGAGACGAGGCAAACTCTTCAATCACAAGGTTGGAAATATGAAATGCAGGTATGTATTGATTGCTATTGAAATTTATCCCTAGTGGTTGAGCTACTAATGCCTTTCTGCTGATTGTTATTAATATTGTACTATTCAGGTGTCAATGCTTGAAATATACAATGAAACAATACGGGATTTGTTAGCACCAAAGCTATCAGGGTTTGATGCACTTCGTACAGAGAACTCAGCAAAGCAATATGCTATAAAACATGATGCAAATGGCAACACTCATGTTTCTGATCTTACAATCATTGATGTTCGTAGTAGCAGGGAGGTCTCATATCTTTTAGAGCGGGCAGCACAGAGCAGGTAGAGAGAACTGATTCTTCTCATTGTTGAAGCATTTATTCTTTCTCCGAATGCTGATCTTCAAAGTTTTCAAAAACGCGCATCCACATCTTATTTATAAGTTTTGACCTTTGTTAACTATTACGAACTCATCATCGAGTAGCATATATTTTTTGGAGTGCAAAATTTGCTAGTGTTTCAAATTTGATCTTTTGTCCCTAACGGGATTTGCTTTCTTTAGATCTGTAGGTAAGACTCAAATGAATGAACAGTCCTCGAGAAGCCATTTTGTGTTTACACTAAGAATAATGGGTTTTAATGAGGTAAATGGGACGTGCTTTCTGGTGCATTTGTGATACCATCTTTATCTTGTTCTGGGCTTGTATTTTATCCTTTCTTTTTTGTGACAATAGGGCACTGATCAACAAGTGCAAGGCGTCCTAAATTTAATTGACCTTGCTGGTAGTGAGCGTCTCTCCAAGAGTGGATCTACAGGTGATCGCCTGAAAGAAACTCAGGTATCATAGTAGGAAGTAAGAACTATCTTTTGTTATTCTTGGAAATTTTCAGAATAAAGATCTTTCCTAATCAATCTCATTTTGTTATCCATCAGGCTATAAACAAGAGTTTATCGTCACTAAGTGATGTTATATTTGCTTTGGCCAAGAAGGAGGAACATGTTCCTTTTAGAAACTCAAAGCTGACCTATCTTCTCCAGGTATTTTCACACTGATGCTTATGACTGAATTTGATGACATAAAATGACAATAAAGTTGAGGTTAATTGAGGAAGACGATACTAGGGCTACCATCACTCAGTCACCATGGCCAAAATAATGAGATAGATTAATCGTTACATATTGATGAGGCTTACTGTCCTTATGCCTCAGAAAGATTCATATTGCCACTAGAATCAGATCATTGTCCTTTTGCATAATGATAAAGAATCACTTGGCACCACAATGAACTTTTTCTGGAATTATTATTCTAGTTCTGTAGTTAGCAGAAAGCATTTTGGCTCATTAAATATTTGTGCTGGTCTTCGTTCTATATACTATGGAGGAACACAGTGATGTTGATAAATTATCAAAATTGTGGATTTAAATTATGTGGTGCTGGTCTTCATTTGTGGGGAATAGGGTGATGTTGCTGATAAATTATTATTTAAGTTACTGGTGCTTATTTTCTTTGCTATAACAAAAATACTAAAGGTCAGCCTTCCAAAGCCCAGCAATGCACTGTACTCGGATTAAACATGAAAGCGAAATTTGAAATTGCATAACAGTCAATGCTATGTTATTTCTGATATTTGTGTGAGTTATCAAATTTTGTTTGATTAAAAACATTAATGCTATTCCTCTTCTTTGCCTTTCCTTTTCCAGCCTTGTTTAGGTGGAGATTCAAAGACGTTAATGTTTGTCAATGTTTCACCGGATCCTTCATCTGTTGGTGAATCACTTTGTTCACTGCGGTTTGCAGCACGTGTAAATGCTTGTGAGATTGGTATCCCCAGGCGTCAAACCAATCTGAGATCTGCTGATTCTCGCCTTAGCATTGGCTGATCCTTTTCTTTTACAGACAACTTTTCAAGATTTAGGAAAAGTGTGTTATTTGTATTTGAGGCTTTGATTTTTAACCAACAATAGAAGGCTCTCTATTAAGTTTCTAACAGCACGTGCTTGTGAGTTGTATGTAAAGAGTAAGGCTGTCTTATATCAGTAACACCAGACGTAGTTCCCGGTTTCGGTTGTTGAAGTGTATCAGTGAAGATAACTACATATGCTTAATGTTTTTTTACCAATTTCTTTTGGGAAACCAGATGCAAATAGTAAAATATAACTAGAAAAAATGTTGAACTTTTAGAACTGAAGATGCATCTGCTGTTTGAACAAAATTGTTCTTTCTTTTACAGACAATGAATGGATAATCATGTATACTAGGTAAGGCAGTTATGCCATCCGACTCATGACTTCTTGGAGAATTGATGTAGTAGCTTCGTAAGACGATTCTGTCTGAGGAAGATTCTGGCTTTTCACTGCATTTTCAAGCTGCCAAACACTGTCTTCAGTTGAGATTCAAAAAAGAACTATGCTTGAATTTGAAAATGGAAAGAACTATTGATTGAATTTGAAAATGGAAACAGATGCTATTGATTACCTTTTCAAAACTATCAAACAAGCGATTGGCGAGATCTATAAGAGATTTCTTATCAATTGCTGGTGCTGCTGTGATCACTTCATCAAAATCATAGTACATAAATGTAGACTTGAGACGAAGGTACTTTTTTATGTAATTCCATGTATCTTGTCCTATCATATCCCCCAATGCTATGAGATCGAAAGCATATCGTTTCAATCTGTGCATTCTCCCTTCTGTTCCAATATTTGCTATGTATATTCCTTTTTTGAGAAAAGAACGAGTTCCCGTTTCTTCATTATCGATCTCTACACCAACAAACGAAAATCGGATTATGGATTTCATTGCATTTTTTGAGAACAGCAAATTAAAGATATAGCTTACTGTTTCTAGCAGAGGGTACTGGTATTGGTCCTACAACCCAAAATCCATTGTCCTCTGCAAGAGACTTTCCAATGCTTGTATTTCCAAAGAGTGCAATGGAGGCAAGGCCTATTGCCACTCTTCTCGACATCTGTACTTTGTTTTCCTTGCGAGAAAAGCAAGTAACTACTGATCTGCTTGGCTTCTCCTCAACCCGCACCAGCTTGGGAATGGAAGGCAGAGGCTCGAATACTCCATTGAAGTTTGCTGTGAATGCCATAGTTGTTCTCAAGTGAAGAAGTTCTTGGCTATTTTGATTATATCTACTTGGAAAGTGCTGGCTAGTATTAACCACCAAAAGGATATCCTTTGGAGAGGGGATAAATTAGTCATTTTCATGCATCAGTATTCTCAATATATTGCAGAAAAATCCATATCTTGGTGAGGCCTACATTGTGGTACTTATGAAAAGAGTATGTTGTTTTGAAGTAGAAACCAGAGACCTAAGACGCAACTTTATTGCAAGTTTATTGCGAGACAGCATTGAGATACTTTAGTCGATAAATAGCTATCAAACGAAATTTAATCATATTTGTCGATGATTCTCGCTCATTGTTGCTGGCACGTAAATCCACTGTGAAATCAACTACCCCACGAGTAGTAGCCGTCCATAAACCAGCTACTAATACAAGAAATTCTAAACGTAACAAAAGCACATAGAGAAAAAGGAATGTTGTAAAGTGAAGACGGAACAACAGTCAGCAATTAAAGGACTCAAAAATTCTTGTGCTACTATAGTTCAAATCCGGTTCCTAACATGTCAACCTCATAGCCAACGGTATAGATGCACTTACCCAAGCTAAAACTTCTGAATAAGTATCTATCAACATCGATAAACAACAGAACAATGTAGATTTCAAATAAGAAGAGATATTTCAAGAAAGACAGTGGAATCGAAAAATTAAAAAAATTAAATTTAAGAAAGATTTTTGTGCAACTTGTCAAAATAGTAAACAATGCATGATTAACATAGCCCACAGAGTTGGATAGAGCACAACTTTTGTAGATAATAGATAATGAAACTACGTAAATTTCAAAGAGGGTCCTACTTTGTTCCCATCCAATGCCCTCCCTCTTAAAATCCCAGAAATAAATAAACACTCCTTGCTGAAGAAGAAAAATCAGAGAAAAGTTAGAAAAGAATATGGCAGATCATCAGCAGATAATGAAGTCAAGAGTTGTCAAAATAGACTCTGAAGAAACATGGAATTTACTTACCTCTGAAGCTAAAAACCAGGGCTGTCCTGTAAGTTTCTCACACTCTTTTCTTTCACTTTTTCTTTTGTAAGACTTTAGGTTTTGTATCTAATCGGAGGAATGTTTTTCCATCTTGTCTAAAAGTTTAACATCTTATAGATGATGAAATACATGTAGCCCCTAAAGTTTAAACATTTTAACATGCTCCTCATGTGCATAACATATTCATTTTTTTTTTTTTTCATTTTTATCGAAGGCCTGTCAAGCAAAATAAGCTCATGAAGAGGAAAAGGAGACGGGTTTCTTTATTTATTTAAATTTAATCTTCGACAAACACCTTTGTGGGCAGGTTATAGCACACTTCACAGCTTCATGGTGCCTGCCATCAGAAGCCATGAAACCCTTTGTTCACAAACTGGCCTTAAGTCACCAGGACATTTTGTTTCTGAGGGTGGATGTCGACGAGGTTAAGGTAATCTACTGTCTAAAAAACCTTAATCACTATTTAAAATCATCGACGCTGTCTGAGAATTATGTTCGATTTTATCAGGAGGTAGCATCAAAGATGAAGATTAAGGCCATGCCCACTTTTTTGTTCATTAATAAAGGAGCCCAGGTAGATAAGCTTGTGGGTGCCAATCCAGATGAAGTCAAGAAGAGGGCTGTGGCATTAATCAAGTATAATCGTTGATTTTTTCGGGGTGATGGTACTTTTGCGTTACATCACACCACTAATATTATAAGAAATTGAAGTTAAAATCTTATCTCGAGTCTGTCTTGCTAGTACTGGCATACTGCATATTTCATCGAAGATTTAGGGGTGTGTACAATGTGCTTTTGAATTTCTTGAGTTCTTACTTGAGCTATGTATATTAATAAAATATAAGTTAACCATGTTAAAGAGTGGATTTGGATGCTTTATGTAAACTTTATGATAAACTAAAATCTATGTAATGTTTTAGTCTTTATAGTCCCAAAGCACTGTCAATAACACGTTTCTCAACCCCTTACCGGAAATACCGGTTCGAATCCCATTCAATGTGCCCTTCTCCTTTATTCCCATTTTAATTAAAAAAAACACGTTTCTCAAAACCAAATTTCTTTAGAAACTGTTAAAACGTCAAATAACTGCCATGTATTCTATGGTATTTATAGTATCTAATGGATGTAGTAACAAGCCCCTATTAGACACACTGAGAGCCCGTCCCCCAATGTGTCTAATAGGAATTAGCTACATAGTTTATTGGACACCATAGACTTCATAGAATGAATAAATAAGTGTCCCCATTTATTGATTGAAAGTGACATCGTAACTCACTATCTATAATAGAATATTGAAAAAAGAGTTTCTTGATATGCTCAACAACAGTCTAAATTGATATATAACACCTAGTAACTTTACTTCCCCAGTTGAAATCTAACTTTTTGGATGTGCTTGTTTGATTCTCATTATTTTTAAACATTATAATTTTACTTATCACTGATTTGATAATTACTCAACTATCACCACACACGTTTGATGAAATTAAATTGAACTCAGAGTACCACTTTGTCAAAAGCTGTAACATCCCGTAAAAAAAAAAAAAAAAGAAATATTATAAACAAATCATACAATATAATCATCATTTTGATAATAATGAGAAAGTTACTTAAATTTGCATCAATTGAAAGGTTATAGGATTATGATAAAGTGATCAAATTGAATTACATCAATGGTAAAGTTATAAGATTTGTCACTCCAATGAATACCAAGAAATAGAATGTGACAATATAATTGTATCGAATTACAAAGTTGCGAGATTGCCACTCAATCGAATAACTAAAATATTGAAAGATGACAATGTAATCGTATTTGAAATTATTGCAAGATTGCTACGCAAATAAATGTCAAGAATTGGAACACGATTATTGGAACATGATTGATATTTGGACAATGAATTAGAATTAGAATGTGGTTATTGACAATGTATTGATAATGATTGTATAACTACATGAGTTTGTGATTGATAATGTAAATGTTATTTTGACAATGATCGATAACTGCTTGAAATGCCACAAGAATTCAAAAAATTGTTACTCAAGTGAGCCTAGAGGCAATAGTGTTGTTGATAGTTAGTATGACTTAAAGTTAAGTACTTAACTGTAAAATCACGTTAATTGAAAGGACTCAAGTAACATGAATCAAAATATTATGACTTAATCATAAGACAACACAAAGTATAGAGACTACTCAAGCAAATTTCCACCAAGTGTACGGCGTCACATCTCGCCACGTGTCATATTTTGGTTGGCGGAACTCAAAAGTTTATTAAAACTAATTAAATCTGGATATTTTTGACGACTATTAATAGAGAAGGAAATGAGAAGATTTCACAATCAATCCCAGCCCAACCTAACCTATCCACTCTCCCTTCCTCTCTCTTCATGTCATGGTCCTTTCTTTTCATACTTTGCTTCTCATTAATGAACATCAAAAACTTCAAAAATAAAAGAAAATTTGTCTAAATGAAGTGAAATGAGAGAAACAACCCCTAAGGACTATGAAACCCATAGTTTTATGTTTAGAAAGGCCCTACGTCATATATGTAGGAAATACAACTTAAAACATCACTTTGATTAAGGAAAATGAAGGTTTTGAAGACATTTGACAACAATTGAAAGAATCTTTAGAAAAATCAAATTAAAGAGGTGAGTAATTGATACTTTGATTCCCTTTCTACATTCATGAAATTTTGATAAGATAAGCATGCATTTTAATTGATGATTTCCATGAAATGAACATGGACTTTGATATATTGAAAAGAAAGATTGAATTATTATATTTGAATCATTAGTTGGTGCTCTACCCGTTTTGTATTTGCTTTACTTTGCTTTGCTTGCTTTCCATACTAGAAGTCATCTAATGATACCGAGATGAGCGACGATTAGTGCAGTATTCGAATGTGGATCTACTTAATTGTACATGATCATGATTGAATTGATATGAATCTTACGCGCACCACGTGTGGTAGTTTAACTAGTGATATGATCATCTTTTCCATTGAAAAAACTTTGTTCATTCAATGGGTTTTCTCGAAAAAAAAATTCTTTCTAATGAAAGGTGAATCAATGATTTTGTTACTCACTGAGTACTCCGTACTCACTCCCTTTTTCTATGATATTTTGGTAGGGTCAACCGGGATTCGAATGTGGATCTACTTAATTGTACATGACCATGATTGAATTGATATGAATCTTACGCGCCCCACGTGTGGTAGTTTAACTAATGATAGGGCCATCTTTTCCATTGAAAAACTTTGTTCGTTCAATGGGTTTTCTCGAAAAAAAAATTCTTTCTAATGAAAGGTGAATCAATGATTTTGTTACTCACTGAGTACTCCGTACTCACTCCCTTTTTCTACGATTTTTGTAGATGATTGAAGATATGATATTTAAAAAATAAGATAAGCCATGAGTTAGAGCATGCTCGCGAACGGGGATAGAGTTTTCCATGTAGTGGAGACCTATCTTTGAAACTATCACAAATGCAATTATGAACTTATCACTTTTTATGTTAATAAGTATGTCCACATCTTTATAAAATATATGATGAAATGAATGAGGTAGTCTTTGTAATTATTTAAATCTTACTTTTCAAGGTAAAAACTTTCTAATGATTTGACTTTGCTTTGGTATTCAACGAGCTATACTTATTAATATACTTATTGTGTTTTTCACATTTTACTGAAAAATCTAGTTTCAATGATTCTTTATAATTTAACAACTTGCTAGTTTAAGTAATTAATTTTATAGAATGTTGAACTCTATAAGATAAAGACAATTTATTCGTTTTGTACGTCCCGTCCCCACTATTTGTGTGAAAACTTCCGCCATTGAATTTATTCACTGATATAAATAATTCTAAAATATTATAAATTAGCAGAGACGTGACAAAAGCAAACATGGGAAAAATGGCTTCCGCACCTCTTTCTTAAGCTAGATGTTAGGCTAACTTAACCGGCCAAGGTCTCCACCAGATGTAGTGCCCGTTGTATCTTTTTTCATTCCGTGAAAGGTCCGATGTATTCTGACTTCGAGTACGAAAATATGGAAGTAGGTTTTAAATTTCAATTAGATTTCATCATTCATTTCAACTAATTATAATTTAGTTATAATAATGAGAATTAAAATCAGTTTCAGTATTTTTATAATTAGAGGAAATTGCAAAAAACGACTCCTTTAAAATTCTATTTCTATTGTGTTCAAATGTTACAACACGTATACATTACTAGACATGCGAAAAGCGAGTGATGCCAATTAATTCAGTCCACTTGTTACGTCACTAATAATAATAATAATAATAATAATAATAATAATACTAATAATAATAACAACAACTACTACTACTAAAGAAACAAAAACTGCATCTTCCATTAATTAATCTAGAGAATATGATTCAATTATTGGGAAAAAAATTTGGAAAAGAGAGAGAACGATAATTTAGTTTGGATTCTAAATAAGCATTCAGAAGTGATAATTTTAAATAGAATAGAATAATATTAAGTAGCACTACTGGTGCTCAATACAAGTTTAAGTAGCAATATACCTGACATTAATTATTAATGATAAGTGAGAGTAAATGCCGCACATGTGAGTCATTTGATTTAACTTGTCATTTAATACTATAGGTTGATACTGAGTACTAGTATAGCGTTACTCTTCTAATAAGCATTCTAAATAAACTTGCTTAGAGATAATCATGTACAATAATGGTAGTCTCACTTGTTGGGTCACTGGCTAAGAAAATTTGGTGAAAAATATATATGAATTTGATCAGTCGTCATATGTTTGAAATCATTATGGCGCTAGACGCTGACGTGTCAAGTATTCATGCACATTGTGGGTAAGAATTTTTCTCTCAAAGCGCGTGGATACTCAATACGGGGTCTGGTAGTGTAAACACCTGATCATGACTAAAGTTGTATATGTTATATTGCATCACGTGATAAATAGTTACTTTTGCCATCTCATAATTTGGATGGGTTACTTGTTTTTATTCCCTCGTCACATAAGTTAGGAGCAGAACATCAGGCGTTTGCATTGCAAAATAGTTTACAAATTTCAACAGAATTCACATCAGAAATGCATCTTTTGTATTTTTTTATTTTATCATTTTGATAAATCTAAAGATTTTTGTCCTGCCGATATATAAGAATAATGTGACGTCATCTCATTCTATCACCTCACTATATATATTCTTGCTTAAGTTGTATCCATTGCTTTTCCTTTACAAATTCATACTATTAAAGAATAAATTCCCTTCATTAACCTCTAAAATTTTTTGGGGATTGAATATAAAGATGTCCAAGAACAGAACATGTATATTATATAGAGATGACAATAGAGCGGATCAGTACCAATCAGTTTTGCCCCAAAAAAAAAATTAGATGTCTTTTCATAGTGGCGGAGCTAGGACGCCGATCGAGTGGGGGCACAATTTAACTATAAAAATTTTGTATAACATATACTATGACAACATCAAAAAGTTAATTGTTTTTATCATATTCTTTATTGAAATTTTGATACTTTTAAAACGTACTCCTTATATAATATATCAATATATTTTAAATTATTCTTACGTTTTAAGTTTTTAATAATCTAATAACACTAGCTACTTGTGGTTCGAATAAGTTTTTCAGTGGTTATATTTTCACATTTCGAGTAAGATGTCTTAATTTCGAACAACACATATCCTTCCTCTATTTTCGCTCCCCTCCACTCTCCTATATCCCTATTGTATCAAAAAAAAAAAGATGCTAGCTACTTTAATCTATATTAATATGAATGATCATTTAGAAATATCAATTTACTAATTTGTTATACAAAAACTACAAAATCATAATATTAAAAATTATAAAAAAAATGCAATTTCATGGTTGTGGGGCCAGTGCCCCCATAGGCACCCACCACCCGGAATATTCTATGGTGTCATAAGGACACTATTTATAGTGTCCGAATAGAGCCAGCCCGCAACACATCCAACAGGGGGCCGCCACATACCCTTTTCGACGCTCTTCCGATCTCGAACCGCCCACCTCCCTCTGCCACTGTCTTTTCACAAATATATGTATTACTTCAGTTTATTTCTAAAATATTTGGTAAATGTTTTCAATTCTAAAAATATTGCATTAGACATACAACAATGTATGAAACTTTTTATCTTGTTTAATATTTTTACCATTTTTTCTCTTTAATAAATATTTTTTTAATACCCCCATCCCATCCCCCTAACCCCCTATCAACCCCAACCCATCCACACACTTGGCTGGCCAAATTCCGGCCAACTTCTTGCCAGTCGGCCAAATTCCGGTTGGCCGGATTCCTGCAACCCCATCAACCAGTATTTTTTTTTCATTTTACGCTTTGTTTATTATTTTTTTCTTTGTTTTCTATCTTTTCTTTTTAATCATTTTTTTCCTTTTAAGTTCATATAATATCAATTGTTTGACTTTTTAATTCATATAATAGATGAGGTTATACTATTTTAATATAGATTGTTATACAAATAACATAACTTGTTAAATAACATAAGTTGTTACACGGAAAACATAATTTGTTATATAAATAACATAGATTGTTTAATAGCATAACTTATTACACACACAACATATCTTGTTGCAGAAATAACAAGATTTGTACGCAAATAACATAGTTTGTCACAAAAATAACATAACTTGTTTTGCACATAACATAACTTGTTACACAAATAACATAACGTGTTGGACAAATAAGATGGTTTGTTATATAAATAATATAGGTTGTTATTAAGTAATAAATCATTAAAGTAAGTCTAAATGGTATTTAAATGGCTGTAGACAAGCCCCATATTAACAAAATAAATTATAAAAAAGGGGAAAAAAATAGAAAAACAGAAAAACATAAATTTGAGGACTAAACAACCTCAGATGGTTGAAAACTTATGGTTATGAGTCCCGATCGCCTCGTCGCTCCGCTTCCAGGAAGGTATTATACGTTAAATTCTACACCAAACGCCAAAATACCAAATTTCAACCCGATTTGGGTCTAATATTCTCTCAATCTATTCCGCCATGTGTTCTACATTAGCTTGTTACATAAATAATATAGATTGTTTAGTAACATTGATTATTGGACAAAAAACATATATTGTTATACAAATAACATAGCTTGTTACAAAAATAAAATAACATGTTATGCACATAACAAAACTTAACGAACATGTGAGCGTGAAAATATTGTTTATCATATAGTAAATTTTGTCAAAAAATTATTATACGAAAAAAGAAAATGAAAAACATAGAAAAAGCAAAAAATGAAAATGAAAAATGAAGAAGAAGATTCCGATAACATCGCCCGGAAAAAAAAGGAAAAAGAAAAAATTTAAAAGAACGAGGGTGAAAGGAAAAAGAGCAAAAATAAAAAAAAAAATGAAAAAAAATTGTCGGAATCTAGTGGTGGCCAGATTCCGACTGTTGGCGGCTGGCCGGATTGTAGCCACCAGGGCTGGGGGTTCAGGGGTGGGGTGTCTGGGGATGGGGTGGGGGAGTAATAATAACATAAAATAAAATAATAAAGTAACATAATAACATAACAACACAATATATGCAGTATTTAAAAAAACAACACAGTAAAAATGGAAAAAATTGACTGTGTACAGTAAACTTGCGTAGTTTCTCCAAAAAATTATAGAACCATAATTTGCGACTTGCGGATCAGAGTGGATCGGATCATATCACAGCTCAGGACAGATCAAGTTTTTGATTTGCAGAATTATTTTTTTGTTTTTTTAAAAAAAACCCTACTCTGATCTCTTTCAACTTGCATGCAATTCAAATAATGAAATCAAACTCCCAAATATATAATATCACCTACCATACCAATATATAATATGACAATGCAATTCACCAACAAAATACTTCTTACTTTGATTTTTACATCATACATTTCTTTTTTTTTTTAAATAATATTAGAGCTGATCCAATCCGCCCCATGATTGAAAATTTTACCATGACGCGCTCCATCAATCTACGGATCAAAAAAAATTTTCTCAAACAAATTGGGTATCTATTGGGTCTGGTGTGGATTCGGTTTTTCTGACATCCCTAATATTATGTGTCAATGTGCAAAAAAAGTCGACTCAATTCCTAGACCTAAAGGGGTATTTTCAATGGTGGAGCTACAAGGTATGTTCAGTTTTATTTTTATATATTTTTTTTGGGGGGGGGACGATTTGATCAATATATTTTTTTGTATGAATAAATAAAAAATAATTACATTGAATTTTATTCACTTCTAAATTCTGAATAATGAAACCGTCATCATTTTTATAAGTATATATGTTGACTGCACATAATAACTCCATAAAATCAAGTAAAACAACAATTTTTTGAATAATACTAACCCTCAAGACAAATTATGCACTAAAAAAATATTTAATTTAAATAAAAGAAAAAAAAAACCTCAAATTTGTATAGGGATTTTTTGGGAAAATGATTTAAAACTAGCAGTTTAATAATAAGATGAGGTGTTAAATTTTTACAATGTAACATCATCGAGAAATCACCCGAGGACAGTAGATCTCGACTCCTCATGGGTTCTGTCCCTAGGCACTTTTCTGAGGGGACTTTTGATTTGTTGAGGCTCAATATTTTATTTTTCAAGATTACTAACCAATAGGAATTTGAGATGTCAGCTTCAATACCCGGCCGAAATTTGACAAAAAAATATTGGTTGATTGGCAAAAGATGATAGGTTGATGGCATCATATTTTTGTGGCCATCTCTTTCATAAATCTTGTCCCTGTTTGTGGGTTGAAATATTGTTCTTTTATTTTATGATCATCTTGTTGTCGAAATTATGTTGCTCTAATCAAGAAAATGCAAAATGCGCCTAGATTCTGTAGTTTGATTGTATAAATATCTAAAGTTTTATTTTTATTTTTTTAAAGTACAAATACAGTCTACATCGTAACCAAAATAAAATGCATATAGTTCTACATTATACATTGAAATGTATCCCCAAGATATTTACAACCCAACAAAAATGTTGGAAAATGATGTCAAGGTTCTTAAATGATGTTTCATTACAGTTTGTAAAACATATGTGATTCGGCCTCTTTTGTAAATGTATATGATTGGAGGGGAAAAATACTTCATTCCTCCCTATTATTTGGTCTCATTTTCTTTATTGGTATGTCCCTAATATATGGTCTACTTTTTATATTAAAAAGCTTAATTTACATTACTTTACAAAGTTATCTATATTTAATACTTTAATTATAACTATCAAATTTGAATTTTACTAACTAAATAGGGACAAATTAGGAATATAGATAACAAAATGTGTCTTTTCAATATATTTCTTAATCTTTGTGAAAACAAAGTGGACATATATTTAGGACGGAGGGAGTTAAAAAATAAGATGATTAGTGTGATTAAAATTAAAATGAAACACCCGTTTGAGATTGCTGTTAAATGCCCAATATCTACTTTTTTGGGAAACTGTTTTTTGAGAAGTACAAATGATTAAAGTGTTTGGTAAATTTTAAAATAACTTTGGAGATATATTGAAATTTAGGTGATCGAAGAAAAAATAATTTGTTTAAAGGTAAAATAATAAAATTACTCTACCTTGTAAAATTATTATTATTATTAATTATCATCATATCTCATTTTCGTTTGTCACGGTTAAAAATTTTTCGGGTTGCGACTGGCAATAAATTATGATTGGGGTTATTAATTATTCAATAGTCAAAATACAGTCGCGTGTTGGTGTGGGGAATATAATTTTGAACGCATATTTATCTTCATCTTCAGCATTAAATTAATATTACCCCAAAACCGAAATTCCATTGCGGATTCCCTTGCATATGTTTTCAACTCTCCTGAAACCGACATTTCCCGTTGGCAAATATTTACTATAGGATTCCTTCAGCGTCGGAAGAAGAGTTTCCTTTCCGGCGGCTGGTCGGGAATGGGTTCCCCGGAAAACACGAATTGGTTATATGACTACGAGTTAGAGGATATCCCGGTCCCGACTGGGAATTTTTCTGCTTCCCCAGCGGGGTTTTCGTGGCCCATCCCAGCTTTAAATGGTGCATCTAATCTCAGGTAGTATTTGGAATTTACTTTGTAAAATGCTTCTTCTGATTTGATTAGGTTGGTGATCCTTTGAAGTTTTTGTGCTTCCTTGATTTTATCATCATTTTGCTGGGATTTTTTTTTTCATTTTTGGCATTTGTTTTTATGATTCGTTCTGGTACTTATTGCTTAGCTAGTTTTTGAATTAGTTGTTGATTGTTAGAATTGCAGCTATTCTGGATACAGTATTTTGGGGTTTTTCTTCCTTAATTTCTGGGATTATTCTGGCATTTCATGTTTCTGGTTGGGCTTTATGGTCGAACTTCTAAAATTTCCTTCCTTTTATCTGTTTTTTTGTATTCATCGATAGATACGTAGGTGGTGATATTTGATGTATTCAAACTTGCTTGTCAATTTCATTACTGGAACCAGATCATTTTCCAATAGCCATAGCAGATTCTGACTGTGCAATGAAGGTGTGGAATCAGTTCTTGCAAAAATTGTTTCGATCTTTACCAGTGACACAATCTATGCAATTTGTTGAATGGTGTTAATGGTCTTGAATACAACGTAAAAATTTCAGGTTTTGACACCTAAGAAAGTGCTTTTTATTTTTCGCCTTTGCTTCTTCCTTTTGATAAGTAGCACAAGAATTACCATTGATATACGAGGAAAAAAATGTGCTGACCTCAAGTTTGTTAGGATAAGGGCATAGTTTGCTGTAAATGAGAGAAAAATGTCAGTCGAATCTTTCATTGTATTCTGTTAGTGTCCAACTAAATTTTCTATTCTTCTTCCATTTCACACTGCTAAATCTCATTTTTCACTAACTCACCCTTTTCTTCATGTTGATCCAATCTATTGGTAGTGCGGAACTTGATGGTTCATTTGGCGAATCAGCAAAGCGAAAGGAAACCGCCACAAAGAAACGGTAAAGTGCATTTTCTTGTTCTTCACATCTTCGATTGATTGTAGGATTCAGTTCACTTTATTTTTCCATAAGATGCATAGTCTGCTAAGACCTGTCATCTGTACAAGTTACTCCAATTCTTACCCTTTTTTTTTAAAGAGAGAAAAAAAGAAAAGGGGGGTGGGGTGTGTTATCTCAAGTTTCTTATCTTGCGGTTGCTTGTTATTTCTGCACTCTATGGTGTTAACTCCTTGTGATGCCATAGCTTGCTTGCCTATATATGTAGTTTTTGTAGGAGTTTGCACTTGATGAACTGAATGTGGTAATGTAAATTCACATCATATGGAGAGACAAATAAATTTGTTAAAAAAATAGATACGGTATTAACATTTGTGCTGAATCCTTAATCTTCACCTTCAATTATCTTGCATTTTCTACACTTACATAGTCCCAGAGTGGAATCGTGCAATCCATCAAGTTCCAAAGCATGCAGAGAAAAGCAGCGGAGGGATAGGCTAAATGACAAGTATGATCGTGTTTTTTGATATCTCCTGTCTTCCTCCTCCCTTCACCCTTCTCTAACAACTGCTCGGAGATGCTCTTTAGGTTTATGGAGTTGGGTGCTGTTCTGGAGCCTGGACGACCTCCTAAAACAGACAAGGCTGCCATCTTGGTTGACGCAGTTCGTATGGTTACTCAACTACGAGGTGAGGCCGAGAAGTTAAAGGACTCCAATTCTGATCTTCAGGAGAAAATTAAAGAACTAAAGGTATATAGCATAATCTTCTCCAGAGGCATCTATTTTTTTATATATCATTCTCCATCAATATATCCAGATTTGAGTCCAATCTTTTGAAGGAAAATATGGGATGGTGGACAAAAAGGCTATAATGCTACGGAACCAACTCTTATTCAAGTCCCACAAACTTGTGCAGGTTGAGAAGAATGATCTTCGTGATGAGAAGCAAAGATTGAAGGCTGAGAAGGAGAAGCTAGAGCAGCAACTAAGTACCATGAATGTGCAGCCTAACTTTATGCCTGCTCCTCATGCCATACCTGCTGCATTTGCTGCTCCAGGCCAAGCTGCAGGCAACAAACTGGTGCCGGTCATCAGTTATCCTGGAGTTGCCATGTGGCAATTCATGCCACCTGCAGCTGTTGACACTTCCCAGGACCATGTACTTCGCCCACCAGTTGCTTAAGCTGAAGGCCAGATCATATGATGATATAGTTGGCATTTTGGTGACCAACTGTAAAAATCATTTCGTCAATGCTCGACTTTCTTAGTTTTTTTGCTCCAACTGTTTAACTTGGATCTAGTGAATGATGGACAGTACTTGTGATTCCTGAACTTCAATCTAATTGATGCTTGCTTCCTCCTGTAAATGTTTCGTTCATTTTGCATATATGTTTTTCTAGGGATTTAGTTTTCTACAGTAAATTGCTTACTCCAATGAGATTTGTAACCTTTTCCCGGCGTTATGCATCCGTAATTGCTGCTGGTCTTCTAGATGTAAATATAGTTCTTTTTTAACACATTGTAATCGTTTGTTTTGCACAAATTTTACTGAATGCTGCCAAAAGATTTGTGTGAGGATTCTATCCTTGCAAGTTGCAGGGCTTGTGAGGTCCAGATTTTTACATGTGCTATTTTCTTATCTACGTTGGTCTTTTTAGTGTGTCCTATGTGTAAATTTCTACACAGAAAATGCTTCCCCCTTGTGCTTTTTGACTGTTTGAAATGGCTTCCAAATTCGTCCGAACTCATCAGCAAAGCATTAAACCATCTGATTTTAGATTTCACTCCCTAAAACCTAAAAGTCTGCCTGAATCACGAATTTCATTCTCTTCTTTATCCCTGAAATGTTCTCTATCTGCCATCAATCCTCCTACTACAAAGGAAGAAGCCATTCTTCAAATAAAAACCTCACTTTCGTCGACCTTAGAGAAACCTCTCAACAACCCGAGACTTGCCGGAAAGCTCAAGAAAATCAAACAGCCCAGATTCCGGGTTGAAATTCCAATTGTGGATGATTCACCGGCTTCACTCACTCAACTTGCCCTTCAAGTGTTTGGTGAAATGCCCATTAAAAGAAAAGGCTCTATGATCAAGTTTCTTATCATATGGCCAAACCAGAGTTTAACTGATTCAGCAAACGAGGCATTTGAATCTCACTCTTCCAACTTTGTTATTGAGAACATATGTATATCATCAATTTTCGGCGAGGATTCCAGAATTCTGAATTCTGCGGATGGGGCTGTGTTTTTGTCCCCCGAGTCCTCACATTTGTCAGACATGAAGATAATTACGGATGGGCTGTCTCCAAAACCAGTGATAATTTTCAATCCAAAATGGGGATTTGAAGAGGAGAGTGATTTTGGCGAATTGAGTGGTTTTGTGGGTAGTTTTGAAGTTGTATATTCGTTCATGGGGTTGGAGGTCAAAGGGCTTTTGAGTAAGAGAAAAGGTGTGATCTTTAAATGTGCCAAAGATGGGATCTTGAGTACTGAATGGAATGTGTTGGTTGAAGAAGAAGGGGAACTGAAAGTTGTTTCAAGGTTTAAGGCACGGCCATCCATCGTTGAAGTTGAGAATGTGCTATATAATCTAATGGCCATCGATTCTCCCATTACAAAGTCTGCCAAGTTCTTGAAGGATTTGGTGTCCAATGTGACAGGGAAGAAGTAAGTGATTTTGCAAAAAATGAGATTTCTTGCCTTTTTGCCTGGTTATTTTCTGAAATTCCCGTTCTGTTAAGAGAATTTTGAGAATCTGTTTGATATAATGCCTGAAAGAAGTATGATAATGAGCACTCCCAGGATTTTTGCTGTATAGATTTCAAAATTCTCATTTAGCGTGAAAAGGATTGTGCATCTCTTTGCACGTCCCGGTGATAAAAGCATCATCACACCTGACTTGAATTCATCAGAAATAAGTCGACTTTGCTTGTTTTGCACATCTCGTTGGCTTTACTAGAGCAATCAAATTAAACTTGTCGATGTGAAGTGCAAAATCACATGCAGTGCGAGGAAGGTTTGCACAAGAATGATAAAAAGCTGATACATTTCTAAAGATAATAGTAATAGCATAGTATATTTTGGTTTTAACTCGAAAGAAATCCATATTACTGCCAAAACATTAATATTTTTCACTCCATGGATTCTTATTTCCCCTTTCCCATTCAAGTCTGATTTGAACTTCAGGTACCTGTTGCATAGTTTAACTGACATTGCCTGCTCATAAATTCTCAGGATGTTGAGATCACATAAAGTGGGAAACTGTGGTTCTGACCTTTTGCACATTCGATATAGTAACTTGATGTGCCTAGAGGCTCCAAGAAATTGTACTGCTTATTAAAATGTTAAAAAAAAAAGAAAATTTATAATATATCAAGAACTTAGAAATTGAGGACGAGTTCTCAAAATTTGAATCCTGTGGCTGTTACTATCTGCACTGTGATGTGCAGATTCATGTACTGTGAAGAACCATCCATTTCCATTTACAGGTGAAGATCACAAAAACATGTTCCTTCATGAATTGGCTCTAAGATGCTCTTATATGACACCCCTTGATGAATTTATCTGAAAAATTTACATATTTGGTCCATAATAGCCGTACTTGAGGAAATGCTATATCTAGCCATGGTTTTGCTCGACCGTTGAAGTGGATGACAGCGGCACTTTCAGCTTCTGCAACTGTTGTGTTTTCCTGGTATCCTAATCCTAGCATGTGCCAGAAGGGATCAATTGCATGGGTATGTCCATGAAAAGCTATTAGACCTGGAGGTAAAGTTCCCAGCTGCCACAAACTTAAGTCCGATTTTATGTTCTGCAAAAGAAGAAATAATCTTCATCTGAAAAGAGTTTACACTGACATGCTTAAGAATTTAACAGTTAATTTTACAAATTCCTTACCTCTTCAATCCAGTGATGGTATGTCTGACTAATATTTGTTTTCCTCCAAGCATCTAGATCAAAGATGTTCATGCCATAAGCCCAAGCACATTCATTAGGATTAAAGGTCTTTGCTACCAGAGGATGAGAGAAGTTCAAATAGCTTTTGAACCTCTTTGACATTACAAATTTGTCCTCTCCCCTGCACGTTTCTACTGCTCCGTTGACTTTTCCATTCATGTCAATATCCCACAGAGGTGAGAGGTCAGTTTGCACTACAATGTCATCATCCAGGAAGACTACCTTGTTAAGACTAGGGAACAACTGCAAATGAAATGCATTTGCATATTATTATTAGATTAAATGGTATAACTGTTTTAGGGAAAGCCATGAATTTTGAATCTTACCTCAGGCAAATGTATACGAATGTGATTCATCACTGAATTATACTTGGGACTCAGCGCCTGCAATTTTGCAGCAATAACTTTGGGTTGTTCGGTACTATTTGCCACAATGGCTGACGACCCTCCCCTAAACCGTGAGCGTACTTTTTGGTCTTTCTCCATTGCTTCCAACACAGGGACTTTCCCCTTTGTTAACCAGTCAAAATGGTGCAATGCTTTTACCTCAATGATTGCGGGTGTCAAAGGGTGCAGTGAGAACCATGCCTGCATTGGATAGTAGGTCTTTCTGTCTGTAATTATATGCAGGACTACCCTCTCAGGGCGCAACGAGTTGCGTACAAGTGATGATGCGACAACAGAGGCAGCAAGGACGTTATCAGAGGCGAGCACAAAATGGAAAAACGAATTATCAACAAGGGCAGGGACGAATTCTGCTGATGGTAGCTGGAGACGGGCATTCGCATTTGTAGAGTGCTCGTTCGCTAGTCTAAGAGCAAGACAGTGCAGCTGTTTAGGTATGCTACTGGAAGCCACATGCCGATACAGATATTCCTGAATTTTTGCTGTTCTAGTCCTTTGTTCAAAGAGTGCAATCTGTGAGAGAGAGAGAGAGAGAGATCAGATAATTGACAGCCTTAGTTTTAACATATGAAACTTACATGCAGTAAAATTTTCGAAAATTCTCCATCTTTTGTCCAGTAGAGGAACGGGATGCAATCTCTTGTGGATAAAGTTCGTTATTTGATCACCTTTTCTGTGTTTAGGCATGTTATTTATGAGCAACTAACAGGTATTCTGAAGCAGATTACCATAGTTTTAAGCTTGACAGCAAAGGTCTTTGCATCTGATCGTTCATTCTTCATCTCAGCAACAAAATCTTCCAGTGTTTGAGGGATCTCAGGTCCCATTTCTATCTCATTTTGTTCAACTGGTTCTTCCAAAACTTGGTATATCAATTCAGGAACCTTACAGAAACAGATACTGCGGTTATCTCAGCTATCCTGAACTACCAAATGGTAAACGACGGGCTAAAAATCCTGATGCTCACTTAAGCTTTTAGCCAAACTCTTGTTGGTCACTCAAACTTCATTTTGTTTTTTAAGCTGTTCAAGATAAAGCTTAAAACATTTCTTGAAATATTAAGTTCAGTGACCAACATGAAATTTCGCTAGAAGGCAATCGAATTTAGCCCGTTTTGACCGACATGACGTGAAGCCAAAAACAGGGTTCAGGAATTTACAGTTGCTTCAAGTTTTCTTCCCAAAATTCTTGGTCCTAACTTTTTCCCCAAGCAGCCTACATTATACGGGTAAGTTAGAATTTCCCCAAACAAAAAGTTGGCAAGAATATAAACATGTTCAAAGTTCAAAATCCAATGCTTTCTGGTTCATGCTACATATAAATTACTCATAACCATTTGAACATTCTTTACACGTATTATACGTGATTTATCATTCAAATCATGTTCATCACTCTGAACATTTCACATGTTTCTCGACTAGTCAACCCTAACCTTGGACTATAACGTCTTCTACACATGGTTCTCGACTAGTCGGCCTAAACTTTGCTGAATCCCATGAGCCTGAGATGCTAATATGGTAACTGCTCAGTATTTGTCACTCCTCATAAATCAGAACAAATAGTACAATTTGGTAATAAAAATACTTCAGAATCTTTGTGCCTTTCCAACTGAAAAAATACATTGAACCCATAATTGAATGCTTCTTAACAGAGCCAGCTCAAGCATCAATGTCACATTAAATCACAATCATTTCTTGGACCATTGATTCTGTCATTAAATTATGGATACACCAATGGATGATACAAATAGAAACATACAGAGAAAGAGATTAGAGACAGAAACAGAGAGGAACATAGTACCTAATGTTGAACATCTGGATTCTCCATCGATGGTGTCAACCGCAGTTAACACAAACACGAACCGAAGAAGAAAAGTGAAGAACAAAAGCGAATAAAAAACCATCCGATACGATAACCTTCTCGAGCCAATCTTCACTTTAATGAATTCTCTAACCCCTTTTGTGGGCAAAACTGTTACGTGCCTCAGGCTGGGGGAGATATGGAGCTGCATTCTTCAAATACTTACCGAACCCACGAGTCGAAAAGTACCCAAACCAGATACAGACACACCAGAAAAAAGTACTGCTAACTGAAATATATACTTATTTAGCAATGCAGGGAGAGAAATGCAAGGAGTTGATGTAAGAGAGAAATGGTGTAAAAGGAAGGTTTTGAGCAGAGTGCATGTTTAAGGTTGCTATCGATTACCTAAACTTGCTTAGAATGAAGGTAATAGTTAAGGTGTAAAAAAACGTTGTGTTTTCTTTCCGGGCAATAAGAAATTGGCAGAGAAAAGGGAAGGGTTGTTTGGAGGAAAAGGACATGAGACTGACAGACTCATTGATGAAGAAGAAAGGTTAGAGACTTAGAGAGAGAATCAGAAATGTTTTAGAGAGAGTGGGGGAGTTTAAAGAGTTTGGTGGGTACTTAGCTTTGCCTCCAGATGAAGTATTTTGAAGTGAACAGTATAGAGTTTGGTCATGGACACAAACAGGGTTTCTAAATGGAAAATGACTGACTGATTTCTCTTCTACATTTGTCTCAATGGTGGGCCAAAACAGAGCACATATATTTCTGTCTTTTTTATTTTTATTTTTTATTTTTAATTTATGGTCGCGTGAAAGGACGGTTCATTAAATCACAAGGTTCTGAAGGTGGAATTACTTGTGGAGAGGCTAAACTTTTTGTGTAATAAAGCTCCAAATTTTACAAGGCTTGATGATTCCAAATAGGTTTACCAACAAAATCATAGAGAAAACTTTATGTTTTGATAAACTTCAAGCGTGTTTGGAATTTATTGAAGTAGTCAATAGTTATGAAAATGTTCAGTTCAAACACTAGAAGTTTGATGTCATAACGGTACTAGACAGATGATGTGATATATTACAAGCTGTTGATGTGATTTGAGGAAGGTGTGTCGATGTGGTGATATTATGTCATATCATGGTGTGATGTTACGGGACTAGACGTCTCGTACTATTACGGTACTAGGCTAATGTTTAATGTTTGATCATTTTTATCAATAATTGGGTTTAGATGGAGATTAGATTGATGGAAATGCGACCCAAATTAATCAAGTTAAGACTTCATTGTGTCATTCAAGTGTACTAAAAAAGTGTCAATTTACAATTACTTTTTTGAAAGTATAATTCGGGATCGTAGGGTTGGGATGATGTGTGACTCAAACTCGAGTCAAATAGTTGAAATGTGAATGATAAATCAGATTCAAATCAAATAATTTGATAAGGCATTGCCTTTACTACAGAGACAATTGTGTCAATGTAGAATTACTCTCGGTGTAATCTATTTGAGAAATAAAGATTCATGCTACGTAAAATATATATTAAATAGCACTCTTCGCATATTAATCTATTTTGTAGGTTCATTTTTTTCATGTTATCTATTATTAAGTCGTTCAAAACAATAAACAAGAATTACTTGGATGACAAGTTTTGTTAATCGTAATTGCAATAAGGTTATTTAACATGTGAATTGGTGTTATATGGAATGACAAGAACACCGATGGGAGACGGCAACACCCAAGGAATTGAGAAAAGGAAAAGGGTAAATTTCACAAAAGGTCCCTATCATTTACAAAATATAGCAATTTCATCCCTCATTTTTTTCCAACCTCTATCATCCTTAACCTTTCAAAATGTCTCATAAAAGGTCCTTATGGATAAACCTGTCCGTTTTGGCCGTAGAATGGAAATAGAATGACTTTTTTACCTCTCCTATTAAATAAAAAGAAAAAATAATAAAAGAAAAAATAATAAATATTATTTTCTTTCTCAACCCCCAACTCACAACCATATTTGACAAAATTCATTAATAGTTAGAGGCCCATTTTCTCTCCTCAATTCCTTCTGATCATCCTTGCCCATTCATCATCCATTACTTTTATTGCTATTTGTGAAAATTCAAATAAATTTTTTAATTGAATAGTTTATTTGACTTGAATAAGAAGACGACGAAGGATGTCCAAGTATCTATATATAATGCTTCATGTGATGTACCATTCATCATATGTGAGAATTGAATTATGAATTAGGTGACACCGACCTCGAGTGGTGTGTTGAGATTTTTTATTATTTTTCTTTATTAAAGAAAATTTTTGTTGTTTTATTCTAAATTTAATATGAGGGTTAAAATGGTCACTCTCTTTTCTTTTAACTGTCAAAATGGATTCCATCTATAAAGACCTTTTGTGAGAATTTTTGAAATGTTAAGGACTTTAGAGGTGAAAAAGATTAGGGACCAAATTGCTATATTTTGCAAATATTAGGGATCTTTCATGAAATTTACCCAAAAGAGAGAGAAAAAGGAAGAGAGAAAAGCGAAAGGGAGGTTCACGCCTTCGGGCACGTGTGGCGTGTTTTGAGTCCTTTTTTTTAATCGAGAAGGATTGCAAAAAAGAATTAACAAAGGGTTTGTCAACTGCATTGGATTATAATCTGTAACATATCATCATTTTATTAGTTGTTTTATAAAAAGTAAATAATTACGACTTGATTTTTATTTTTTGACTTTTTAAACAAAATAAAACCAATAAAATAATATCATGTGATAGATTATAATCCGTGACAGTTGCCAAACACTTTGTAAATTGTGAAAGAAGCAATTTTTTTCTGCCTTACCCCAACCCAACCCAACACCCAACCCACCCCACACCACACCACACCAAAATTTGGTGAGGGTGACGAGAGAATTTACAAGAGGTCTACCCATTATCATTGCTAAGCTTTTCATTCCATATTAATCATCGACCGTTTCTCTATTCACGTTAAATTTATTTTTTATAACTTTCATATTTGTTTTGATAAGTGTCCTCATTGCATGCGTGGCTACTTTTATAGGAAGTAGTTTCTCTCTCAAAAAATTTATGCACACAAGAGTGTTCCTAGCTTCAGTACCGGAGGTTCAGATGACGAATGACGAAGAAAATTAGTTCGAAAGGTTTCTTGAGCGTCATGATCAAATTAGAAATACCACAGTGCACTATACACTCCGTGATGTCTTAATTGAACATACGTGAGAGTAATATAGTAATTGTGAAAATTAAATTTGTGTTTTTCAACAAATCAACTTCAGTATTTGTCGTTAATGTTAATTAATGTTAATTGAATCCCGCATTTATTTTACTAAGTTATTTAATAATTTAGATTTTCTTTTCTTCTCAACGATATTGTTTATTTGATTCATTTCGAAATATAGATTATTAACATTAACTAATTATGAATATTATACAAATTAAGTATAGTTTTAACTAAATAAAATTATTATTCATATTCTTATTCAATTAAAATAAATGAAAAATAAAAAGAAAATATATTCCCCTAAATATAGGGGAAACCATTGGATAACATCCAATGATTTCCCTTATATTTGGGGAAGGGTTTCCCTTATATTTAGTGGTGCCCTCTTAGAGATACTCTAGAGGGCACCAATCCATTGAAAAATAAGAGACAACAGACTCGGTGTTGGTTAGCTAATTATTATAAATCTTTTTCTTTTTCCTTTTTTTGTTTTCAAAATCAATGAAGCAATAAATAAATTATACTATAAAGAGTGAGATTCATCATCTTGAAATTAATATATTAGATTAGATAATTGTCAAGACAGTCAAGTATGAATTGTGATCTAATCGTACAAGATAACTTAGGACAAAATTGAAGTAAATACATAGTATAATATTTATATTTTTTGCTTTGAAACATATATAGAGGGTAAGAATATATTGCTTTAGAAATACCCTACCATTTATTTGTAGTGTGTATTCCCCCCTACATGCGAGCTTGTATTGTTGACCCCCCCAAACATTGTACTTCAGTAAGACACATATCTATACGCACTACTACAATGTAAATTTATAATTATAGTTAAAAAAAAAAATTATACTATTTATGCTTGTATATCGTTCTTACTAAAACTTGAGGAGAACTTGAAAAAATTAAAGCTACTTATATGATTTTAGATCAATCACGAATATTGTCATCAACCAACTCCGACCATCTGCCATCATTGCCGTCAACCAACTCCCGCAACTGGGGTTGGGGCATCCAAACTCAGGCAACTGACTACATCACTTCACACCCCACTATAAGGGTACGTTTGTGGTCTTTTTTTTTTTAAGTTGCTCACCTATGATTCCTATCAATCTACCATTTCTTCTTCATCATCAAACCACCAAACCCCATCTCACATCTATCAAACGATCAGAATCTCAACCACTCCTAAGAGATGTCGACTTATCAACAATCCAAGTAATCTTTCAGCCAAATTATTTAAGTTTACCAAGCTCTCAATAGTGGCAAAATTATTACACTAAAAGAAAGTCATAAAATAGAGGAAACAATTTCACCACACCCCAATACCGCACGACAAACACTCCCTACTTCTTTGTTCACGCTGCTTTTTTTTTTTTTAATTACAAAGGGGGATGGGGGAGGGGATGGTGGAGATTCAAACCCGAATCACTTCGATAAGGGATCAAATCCTTTTCCACTCTGACTACCCCTTGATCTCTCTGTCCACGCGGTTAAATGAAAGTGAAATTTTAATGATTAAAAAAGAAATTGAATGAATAAAATAATGTTAAGGGTAATAACGCTATCTCATTGACTTCCTGTGCTATTCCTAAACTGGGCGAAAGAGTTCACAGTTTCCACTGGGAATAATCAACACTTCCAATCATGGCGCGTCTGAATTAGGTATTTTTGGGCCAATTGCTTTCAGCTAATTCAGCAATCATTTCCAGTTGCGCTTCCTTCCTTGTGTATCGTTCAGCCAAATCATCAATTTCCTGTTATTATTTGCCATGGAAGTGGTTGCTGCTGTCGTCAATTCACTTTTAGTGGAGCCCTGCCGTCTCCTATCTAGATCTATTTACGGTAGAATCAGGAATTTCTTAAAGAGTCAGAAGAATTTTATCGCTCTGCAGAAGGAGATAAGGTCCCTGATTTGTCTTAGAGATGATCTGCTACGAGAATTGGATGAGAATGAGGAACAGGGAAATTTGCCCAGAACCCAAGTGAAAGAATGGCTAAAAAAGACCGACGAATTAGAGGAAAAAATGGATGCATTACAATCAACTATGTCAGTAAATGGAAACAGTTGCCTATTGCGTTACAAATTAAGCAGAAAATTGGTAGAAATGCTTGTGGAAGTAAAGCAGCTTACAGATGCTGGCAGCTTCTTTGAAAATATGGTGATTGTTACTCACAGGCCAAAACCAGTTGAGCATATCCCTGGTCCATTGATTATCGGGCAGAAAACAGCGTCGGAGAATTTGTCGAGGATAATGGATTTGTTGACCAATGATAAGGTTAAGAGAATTGGTGTCTTTGGGATGGGGGGAGTGGGCAAGTCTACTCTGGTGAAGAATTTGAATAATGAGCTCAACAAGGTTCCTTCAGCACAACCTTTCAGTGTTGTAATATGGGCCACATCTTCCAGGGAGACAAATTTGAGGAGAATCCAGATGCAAATTGCTGAGAGATTGAATTTGCAGGTGAAGATGGAAGAGAGTGAAGAAAGAATTGCCATTCGACTGCACAAAAGGCTGGAAAGAGAGAAACGTTTTCTCCTTATTTTGGATGATGTTTGGGATGCAATTGATCTTGATCTTTTGGGCCTTCCACGCCCTGAGGTTCATGCCGGGAGCAAGATCATTCTGACATCGCGTTCACTGGATGTTTGCAGAGAGATGTTGACGGACATAAATATAGAAGTGAATGTCCTAAATGGAGAAGAGGCATGGGAATTGTTTTCTCAGCACGCAGGGCAAGTAGTTGAAGCCGAAAATATCAGACCTTTAGCCAAGGAAGTTGCCAAAGAATGTGGCGGCCTGCCTTTAGCTATAATAGTTGTTGGAGCATCCATGAGGGGGAAATCCATGGTGGAACTTTGGAAGGATGCATTGAATGCGTTACAAAGGTCAGTACCTCTTATCAAAGGGGTTGAAGATAAGGTATTCAATACCCTAAAATGGAGTTATGATTCATTGCAAGATGAACACATCAAATCTTGTTTTCTGTTTTGCTGTTTGTATCCAGAGGACTCAACAATTGAAGTATGTGAACTTGTGAGATATTGGTTCTCTGAATGTTTACTTGATGAACACCTAAACTTTGAAGAACTAGAAAATCGCGGTATAGCTATTGTCCAAAGTCTAAGAGACTCTTGTTTGTTGGAACATGGCATGCTTCCAAATACTGTCAAGATGCATGATGTGGTTCGCGATGTGTGTATATGGTTAGCGTCTTCTCCCCATAATGGAAACAGATCCTTGATCCGATCTGGAATTGGCTTGACTGGGATATCAAAGCATGAGTTTCTAAGCTCTCTCAAGAGAGTTTCTTTCATGAACAACCAAATAAAAACCCTGCCTGATTGCACAGTTAACTGTCCCGAAGCATCAACATTGCTCCTAAGTGGTAATCTTAACCTTAAGATAGTTCCTGACTCATTCCTACAAGGCTTTCGATCCCTCAGGATCTTGAATTTAAGTGGTTGCAAGATCAATTCCTTGCCGGTGTCTCTAGTTAAGCTTGGTGATCTTCGAGCTCTCCTTCTCCGTCAGTGTGACTCTCTGAGGGAGTTACCCCCTTTTGAAGGTCTAGAGAAACTACAAGTGCTCGATTGCAGTGGGACTAGAATCACTCAGTTACCGAATGGGCTAGAAAAGCTGACTGACTTGAGGCAACTAGACATATCTAACACTGTCTGTTTGCAAAGAATTCCAGCTAGAACGATTTCTAGGTTGTCTAATCTGGAGTTCTTAAACCTGGTGGATACTGCATATGAGTGGGGACCAAGGGGAGAATTGGTTGAAGGACAAGCACCCTTTGAAGAGGTGCTGTGCCTCGAGAAATTAGTGGCTCTTTATGTTCATTTGGACAGCATCCCATATCTCAGTTCTGATGATATCAACTGGTCCAGAAGACTTAAAAGATTCAAAATTTTTATTGGCGAGGGTGCTCGTAGGATTGACAGTGTAGTAGCTGACTATGGCGAAAACTCTGTGATCCTGAGTCGACTCTCTTTCTCTCAAGAATGGATTGGCTGGTTGTTGTGCAATGCGGGTTCACTGCAAATTCAGTTCTGTGAGGGACTTAATCAGATACTTGAAAAGCTGGCAATAAACAAAGCCGCTGTTGGATGTTTAGCTGCTTTGAGGTCGTTAAAAATTTCCTACTCTCGCAGCACTCTGAAGCCTACTCCTGGAGGACGCGTTGCATCTTTTGACTTACTACCAAATCTAGAGGAAATATACCTACACTCCTTAAGTAAATTGGAAAGCATCTCTCTTTTTGGTAGTTTTCTTGGCATGCGTTTTTCTAGACTTAGGATCATAGATATATTCAATTGCCCTCGGTTAGAACATCTGATAGCTGCTGAGGTTACAGAGCAAACCTTGGTTAAACTAGAAGAGATCAGGATAGAGTCGTGTGAGATGTTGAAAGAGCTCTTTGAGTATCCGAATTCGGGGCAACTTTTAGAGGCAGGATCTGTTGCCCCAAATTTAAGACTACTGAAGATGAAGAACCTTCCAAATTTGAAGACTCTTGGCAAAGACAATGAATCATGGGACCACCTGCAGCACATTGAATTGCTGAACTGCAACCTAATAAGGAAGCTCCCTCTCACTACGCTAAATGAAGAGTCGATGAAGGAAATAAGAGGGCAGTTGAACTGGTGGAACCGACTAGAATGGGATAACGAGGCTGTAAAACGAGGCATGAAGAAGTACTTTGTGGCAATTGACAGTTATGGTCAGGCGATAAAAAATGCTAATGCCATTCTCTAGCTGTTATTTACATATGTTACAGATAAGTAATCAGTAAGAAAGCATCTCTGCCATTATTTACATATATTACAGCTAATTATAGGATCTGAAGTCTCAGTCTATTTACAAGGTCATAGAGTAAAAACAAACAAACAAAATTCTTCAAACTTCCAGATCACATTTCAAACCTCCTGTTTCCTAAAATACTGTAAGAGCCTTATTATGGTCTGTATATATAACATATATTGTTTATTGTACAACTGAAATCTTAAATCTGCCATATGTCACTTATTCCTATCGTTACTACAGTGATTGTTTTCTTATCTTTTTTTTCTTTTTTATTCTCACAATGTATGATATTTCCCCTCTTTTGTGTTGAATCTCATGTTTTCCTTAACTTCTTTTGTGTACTTTCTTTCCCTTTTCAATTTCCTCTACTTTTTCCTTGTTTTGAGGTGAACATTATCTTTCCCAGAACTTTTTCTGCGTACTTTCTCTTCCTTTCCCTTTTCAATTTCCTCTTTACTTTTTCAAAGAAATTTATCAATCTAGGTTTTGTTCCAAAGAAATCAGGCAGTAACGTGTATTTGGTTTTTCTTCCAGTGAAAATCTGGCCATCCAGCTAGGTATCGTGAAATTTGTTTTCTCTTTCTCGATTACTTATGTTTATTTGGGTATCAATTTTTTCTGAGTATTAAGCATCGATCTAAAACTTTTTACGTTGAAGATCGACTTCTAACGAGTATTTTTCCAGGGATGACAACACCATGCAAGTTGGGAATAGTTTGCTGCGATTTTCACAGAGACGGTGGGTTGATTTTTTTATTTTTTTTACTTTAATTTTAGATTTCGTACTTCTATTGTTGCTTCCGATTTCACAGTATTTTCATCCGTGCAAGGGTCTTTTTTTGGTCTCTCTGCTTCAAGTGCTTTTCTTTTATTTATTTATTTTTTTGGTCTTCTGCTTCAAATGCTTTTCTTTTATTTATTTATTTATTTTTGGTTGTCCTCATGATCTTTGGATGGGATTTTTGGGCTATTTTATGATGTGGCTTTTAGCAGTAGCACCCACTCCATGTGCGGGTATAACAATTTCAGAAAAATGATCACTTAGCAAGTTTAACTTTCGTACTAAAAGTTTGAAATTTCAAATATATATTGTTTTTCGTTCAACAAATTAATATTTAGAAAATTGTTAAAAGATATTTGTTCATTCAAATTATTATTCTGTTCCTTGTCGTCCTTTCAACTTTGAGCTCCATCTATTAATAAAATAATTTTATTTTATGTAAAAGGAATTTTAGGAAAATGTTTGTGCTTGCACGTTGTGTTGGTGATTCATAACCATTTATTTATGTATTTCCCATTAAGTTAATAATAAAATAATTTTTTCAGAGACGTTTGATGTGTTCAATGTTTTTGCCTTTCATTATAAGTCACTATGTTTAAGGTATTCACGATTGTTAGAGATGTTGTTGCTGTAAGTATTCAAGATTTGGGTCTCAAAATTGCAGAAGGAAAATTGGAATTGAAAAAGTAACTAATAAACTAATAGCAAGTGTCTTTTGTCTTTGCAATTTGAAGATGGCATACCGTTATCATCTTTCTTATGTACATATGAACGGGCTCTCTTATTCTTCCCAACCTTTGATATTGGACTTTATTAAGCATATGAAATTTAAACACTACATTTAATTTGTAGCAGACAAGAGAGAGGATGGACACTCAAACACACAAATTGTAGGTTAGCAGAAAATAATATATAATAATAGGCAACGTGTTGGTTGGTTTCTACCCAATGAATGAACTCACATAGAATTTTCAACAAAAATTACATGAAAATGTTAAGAGAGATACTTGACCTACGTGTGCGATATGGCTATAATTATAAGAATTATGCTATTTTTTTCACCACTGGTGCTTGACACCATATGAAGATAGCATTGAATGATAAGTCAAATCAAGTGGGTCCTTTATTCATGCATTTAATTTTACTTATAGTTCAATGTCACATTAGTTGCCACGTAGATTGGTGTCAAACACCACTGGTGTTACATGTCATTATTCTAGTTATAAACAATCTCATATATATATATATATATATATATATTTCTTTCAAATAAGATTAAGAAACTATCTTTGTTATGGCTTGAGTTACACCTTAAAGGATTAAGCCGTTAAGGTGAGAGTTGCCAAACACTTGGGTCTTGGTCAGCGTATGGACATTTGATAATATATATGTTTAAACAACAACAAAAATCATAAGAAAATTATTAATATAGGGGAAAACCCAAATTTTAGTTTTCCTCCACAATGTCAAGTAGTATTATGGTGTAAAAACCAATTTCTCTATAGATTTGTGGTGGAAAAAGCTAAAAAGAGAATTTCCACTATTAGGGAGCTTCATAATTATAGATATCATATATGAAACTAGATATCATCATATGAAATTACCAAATTCTGTAGATAGATTTCCAGTATTTAATTGTAAGTTGTTTTTAGAATCTGAAAGGGTTGGAAAATTTATATATATGAGACTGTTGGTATTTCTTAAATTGTAAAACTATATGTTTAATGTGTGATTGATTTCTTTTATGTTGTCCTTTAGAAGATGATTAAGTAATGAGACAAGAAAAATACTTTTGCTTGATTAAGCTCTGTTACATTCTATTGTAGTTGACTAAAATGAATGCTTGTGCAGATTGACTTACAATGTCTGAATTGATTGCACAAGAGAAGATTGATAAAAGAAACAAGCGTCGTAGAGAATTATATGCTCAGAAGAAAGCATTGGTAAATGAACGTCAGCAAGAATTTCATCGGAAAAAAATGTCCAAGAAAGTATGTTCTGTTAAGTCACCAAGTCGAGAATTGCTGAACCATGTGGAAGATAAAGCTTGATTATTGACCTTATGTATTTTTGGTATAAATCATTGTATTAGTTAACCATATATTCTTGTAATTATTTCCTTCTCTAGTCACAATAGGTTCTTGTAACACAAGTTAGTGTACACTATATATTTGGAGAGTTGCAATGAAATTATTCATTCCGGCATATACACTTTACATGGTATCAGAGCAAACCTAGCTCTAACGAGCACTAATTTTTCCTTTCCCAGCCTACTCACTTCCCTGTCGTTCCTCTCCCATGGCTGAAGAATCTACTATATCTAATCCACACGTGGTTAACAGCTCATCACCTCAACCAGCCCCACTCACCCAAATTAATTCAGCAACTCAAATTACTCTCAAACTTACATCTTTGAACTATTTCTCATGGAAAGCTCAAATCTACTCACTTCTTTTTGGTCTCAAACTTCTTGGGTACGTTGAAGGTTCTAGTAGATGTCCAGTAGAGTCCTCTATGGAGAACAATGTCGAAATTCCCAATTTGGCGTATTTGTTATGGAAACGCCAAGATTACCTCCTTTTGCATGCCATTCTTTCGTCTCTCTCAGAAAGTGTAATTCTACTGGTTTCCTCTTGCACTACTAGTGCGGATGCCTAGTCTCGTCTAAATAAATATTTTGCCAAGAAATCGAAGTCACACATCATATATCTCAAAGATAAACTCTCCAAACTCAACTGTGGCACCCAACAAATCTCCGATTTTCTTCTTCAAGTCAAGACCATCACAGATGAGTTAAATACTCATGGCTTACCTCTAGGTGATGAAGATTTGTTTATCTACTGTACAAGAGGGCTCGGGTCATCTTACAAAGAACTTATTGCTGCACTTCGCTCACATGAACACCGGTTCCTTTTGAAGAGCTTTATGACAAGTTTGTGGATCATGAATTGTTTTTGAAAGAATCAGATGCTGTATTCAATCTGTCAGCTCCAGAAGTGAATTCCAGTCAAGCGAGGAACAACTCGTACAACAGGTCCAACAACAGCCGCAACAACCACCAGCGCAGACCCTACAATACACCATCACCAACAGCTGCGTCTGGCATTCTGCCCACACCTGCAGCTGCCCCTGGTTTTGGCCCATCTCCATGATCAACAGTTATCTTCTCTGACTCTCGCTTTAGCGTTCAACAGCCCCCAAAAATCTGTCAATGGTGTGGTCGCACAGGTCATGTTGTGAAAGAATGTTATGATTTATTTCCCGAGCTTCGTCCACAAAGTGGTCATCGGCCATCTCTAAATCATATGAATGCTTCCTCTACTTCCTCCCACAATTAGATAGTCGATTCCGGGGCTACTCACCATATGACATCAAATCTCTCTGACTTATCGCTTGCTTCTCCCTATGATGGTCCCGAAGAAGTCACTCTCGGTGATGGCACAGGTCACTCTATATCTCATATTGGTTCTACTTCTCTTTATCCAAATTTTAATCTCTCCCGTATATTATGCGTTCCGTCTCTTCGCAAAAGAATTATCTCTGTTTCTCAATTTTGTCGAATTAACAATATGTCTATTGAATTCTTTTCGTTCTATTTTGTCGTGAAGGATATTTGCAAGGGGGCAGAAGTGTATCGAGGGCGGAGCATCAATGATCTCTATGAGTGGCCGCCACATTACCTACCTTTAAATACTCCATCAGCTCACTCCTACATATCCAGTCACCCATTCTCTGGCACCGTCGTTTAGGCCATCCATCCTCATTTACTATGAGCCATTTACTTAAGTTAGATATGTTCAAATCTGTCACCAAGTTTTCTATAAATTTTAATTGTGTCTCATGTCATTGCAATAAAAGTCACCGTTTACCTTTTGGTGTCTCTAGTCTTAAAAGTTGAGGTCCACTTGATGTGGTTTATTCTGATGTATGGGGTCCCAGTCCGGTTATCTCTAATGAAGATTATCGATTTTACTTAATTTTTGTTGATTTGTTCTCCAAATATATATGGTTCTTTCCCATTCGATTAAAGTCAGATGTTAGCACAATTTTCCCCATATTCAAAGCTAAGGCTGAAAATTTATTCCGCGCTAAAATAACAACTCTTTACATAGATGGAGGTGGAAATTTATTGCACTAAAACCTCAACTTGATTCATTTGGCATCCAACATCTTAAAACACCTCTATACACTCCACAACATAATGGTGTAGCCGAGCGGTGACATCGTCATATTGTGGAAACTGGTCTCACCTTAATGCATCAAGCATCCAGTCCTCAAATTTATTGGCCTTATGCGTTCCAAATTGCAGTTTTTCTCATCAATAGACTTCCCACATCAATTCTCAAATATAAGTCTCCATATGACATCTTGTTTAATAGCACCCCCACTATACATCTCTTCGTGTCTTCGGTTGTTTATGTTTTCCATGGCTCAAACCATATGTCCATTCTAAATTAGAACCGAAATCGAGCCCATGTGTATTCCTTGGTTATGTTCCTGACAAGAATGCCTATCGTTGTCTAGATTTTAAAACCGGACGTATCTATGAATCTCGTCATGTTACCTTTGTTGAGCATGAATTTCCTTTTGCTACACATACATCTTCCTTTTACTCCAGCCGCCAGAAGCAAGTCTCTACTTCTCCTAGTGACTCGATGCCAACTACCACCTCTCCTATAAATTTTATTCCCGTCCCAGCCTCAACCAATCAACTACAGCCTCTCATCGGTAAAAACATGGCTCCCTCCGCGACCACGACTGCTCCCCTGCCATCTTCTTCCGCTGAAACTGCAATGGATGTTCCCTATAGTTCCTCTGGGCTGGTCCTTCAGCATGACAGCCCACATATCTTCTTGGATGCCAATAGTCAACTTCCAACATATCCCAATGACTCATCCTCAACATCACATCCTAAATCACCACAAAATCACCATCCTATGATTACTCGAGCAAAGAATAATATCTTTAAACCTAAACTTTATCAAAGCTCTACTCGACATCCTATATCACCTTCTCTTGAGCCAACACGTGTTACTCAAGCCATGAAATCACATCAATGGCGTCAAGCTATAAGTGATGAACTCAATGCTCTTCTTCATAATCACACATGGACATTAGTACCTCATAATCCTTCTCAAAATGTCATAGGATGTAAATGGATTTTTCAAGTTAAGAGACACCCAGATGGGTCAATCTCTCGGTACAAAGCCCGTTTAGTTGCAAAGGGTTTTCATCAACGACCAGGCGTTGACTTTTACCATACATTTAGTCCTGTGATTAAACCTACTACCATTCGTCTCATTCTCTCTATTGCTCTTCATTTCAACTGGCCAATTCATCAATTGGATGTGAATAATGCCTTCTTGCATGGCACGCTTAATGAGGAAGTCTATATGTCACAACCTCCTGGCTTTACTGATTCTAATTTTCCAGATCATGTATGTTGCTTGAATAAGGCTATATATGGTCTAAAACAAGCTCCTTGGGCCTGGTATTCTGAACTCAACAATTCTTCCTATCCTATGGCTTCTCAAATTATGTTAGTGATTCCTCATTATTCCTTCTTTTTCAAGGACCTGTTATAATCTATTTCCTTGTTTACGTTGATGATCTATTAGTTACTGGAAACTCTTCATCTGCAATCTCTACTTTTATTCATGCCTTGTCTGCTCGCTTCTCAGTTAAAAATCTTGGGTACTTAAATTATTTTCTTGGTACTCAACACAACTACATTAATGATCTCTTGGCTCGTACAAACATGCTTGGAGCTAAAGAATGTAACACTCCTATTTCTTCCTCTCAATCTCTAACACTTCAAGATTCTACACCCGCTACTGATCCTACTATTTACCGTCAAACTATTGGGGCACTTCAGTATCTTACTCTCACTCGTCCAGATATTACTTTTGCTGTTAATAAATTATCTCAGTTCATGCATCGTCCCACTGAAACTCACTGGACTGCCGTCAAACGTCTTCTTCGTTATCTTAAAGCCACTGTTCATCATGGTCTCTTTCTTAAAAAATCACAATCTCTAGCACTTAGTGCCTTCTCTGATGCTGACTGGGCTGGTAACTCTGATGCTTGTACATCCACCTCAGTACACATTATCTATCTTGGTGGTAATCCCATCTCTTGGTCTTCCAAGAAACAAAAGACAGTGGCTCGCTCTTCTACTGAGGCAGAATATTGTGCTCTAGCCTCTTGTTCAGCAGAGATTTTATGGCTTCCGATCTCTTTTGAAAGAACTCCGTGTTTCACTTCCTTCTCATCCGGTCTTGTATTGTGAAAATCTGGGCGCCACATACTTATCTGCTAATCCGGTTTTACACTCCAGAATGAAACATATTGCTATAGATTATCACTTTGTTCGACATCATGTTACCACTTGAGCATTTCAGGTGTCATATATTTCTTCCAAGGATCAGCTTGCGGATGATCTCACAAAGCCATTGTCATATTCTATGTTTCTTAAAGTTCGGTCCAAGATCGGAGTCTCCAATGGTGGCTCCGTCTTGTGGGGGCATGTTAAGTCACCAAGTCGAGAATTGTTGAACCATGTGGAAGATAAAGCTTGATTATGGACCTTATGTATTTTTGGTATAAATCATTGTATTAGTTAACCATATATTCTTGTAATTATTTTCCTTCTCTAGTCACAATAGGTTCTTGTAACACAAGTTAGTGTACACTATATATTTGGAGAGTTGCAATGAAATTATTCATTCTGGCATATACACTTTACATGTTCTAGCTCAAATGATATAGTATTAGAAAGAGGTAAAGACCCTTTTAGTTGTAGTAATAGTTTATTTTTATTTTTTTAATGGTTATTATTTTGGTGTTAACTGCATTATATTTTACAGTAGATGAAGAGTTTCAAAGGTTATGTGATGTTTTCATTGAAGCTGAATATGACTATGATGAACAAGGTAACACCCTTTTCTTAATGTTTTCGCCTTTCCTAGATTGCAGATTGGTTATACATATCACGCTCTTCCGATCTTGTATTTTATTTGAATGTAGGGAGTGATGGTCATGGTTTATACGAAATACATGTTCATCAGCAATGCGGTTTAAATGAAGTCCCTTGTATTCCACTTAATGATATAGCTATTGCACAAGTTTATAACTCTGAGATCCCATCTAAAAGTTTTGTATTACCTTTGCCCAATGAATGTCATTTTTGTAGAGCAATGAAATTTGTAACTGAAGCTAAAGGTTTTCGTTGTGCTGATGGAACTGTAAGTTTAAAAATAAATGAAGATCGGAAGAGCTATATGCTTTATTCACTTCTTTGCCAGCTGAGTCTATCGAATTTAAACATTTTGTACGAAATACGATAGTAATTTTGCATTTACTTCGTTTGGAGTGAAATATGATAAAAAAATTATGCAAAAGAAATAAGGGAATTTACACATTTCGTGTACTAGGACAAGTTTATCATTATCTAAATGAAGTTATACCCCTTGATTACAACCAGACATATTTACAACTATATTTTTATGATTCTGAAAATAAAGTGAAGAACAAGTTAGAAGTTTCTAATAAATTGAATGTTCCAATTTTGAAAAGAATAATTGATATGTTGCATGTTAATCCTTATGTGAAATTTTTTCAAAGTCTAAACAACATTCCCAACTTGCAAAATCACATAGTTGAAATTAAATATGATGCTGGATTGGATCAAAGAGTATATAATGCTCCAAGCGTTTCAGAAGTTGTTGCAATATGGGTTGATGATGAACCATCAGCCAATATAGGAATCCGTGATATATCTGTAATTACTCATGTAGGTAGTAATCATAAAGCCCATTACAATTTTGGATGTTATGATTCCCTTCACTATCCTTTGCTTTTTTCATATGGTGAAATTGGTTGGCACCAAGGAATTGAAAACTTAGGGTGCGAGAAAAAGGACAGCATCTTTTGTAGACAAGATGAATCATTGAATTTACATACTATTGGGTCAATTGAGGAATTGCTGCACAATGAATTGCGAGGTTCCTTTCATTAAAATTGCTTTTTTTAATGGCTTAAATAAATGATTAATGTTAGATTAACTATTGTTTGTTCTTTTCAGTGATGCGAAAAAGGCCGAAAAGACAAGCGGTTTCGTGTCGTGAATATTATTGCTATAAGTTGCAGGTGAGAAAAACTGGTAAATCTATTTTATTACATACTGGTCGTCTTTTGCAACAATTTATTATTGTTATGTACATTAAGCTTGAGACATCTAGGTTAGATTATTTTCGAAAGAATCAGGCTACAATTTGAGCTGAGGTGTATCAGGGTGTTATAGACAGTATTGAACAAGGTTAATGTTAGTCGTATTGTTTTACCATCAACTTTTAATGGTGGTCCAAGGGATACGAAGAAAAGATACATGGATGCAATAGCTTTAGTTCAAAATTACGGAAAATAATATATATTTTTGACAATGACTTATAATCCAAATTGTCCAGATATTAAAAGAGAATTAAAGCCATGTGATGAGGTTCAAAATCGACCTGATTTGATTGCAAG
>CAVNYN010213014.1:0-64927 GCA_963692815.1 Nyctanthes arbor-tristis
ATAAACAGCAGTGCTCGTAATTAATGTGTGTCACAGAGATATCTTATGGGCCAGGGCATTCCAAGTAATTCAGTTTCAAGAAACTGTATCAGCACTTAGAGAATGGTCTCATCTAATGGCTACTTATGTGTCCTTTGCAACCATTCTATACGTTAAGTTCACTCTGTAAGGATACTGGAAAATTATTAAAAAAAAAAAAAAAAAAAAGAAGGAGAACAATCTTGTGGTTTATGGGGTTGAAGCTTTGTGATATCTGTAATGGGTTAGGTACAGTTGATTGAAGTGCATCAAGCAGCATAAATGGTGCAGGTGATTACAGTTGCAAATGCAAATGAAACTTTAGGGAGTGTTAAGTTTAATCTGCCTGATGAAGAGATTCTAAAAGTGTCCCGGGCTTAGGTGTGAAGTAGAAGACAACCTGAAGTAAGTTTTTGGAGATTATATTAGTTCGTTGATTGAGTTGGTCTCCACTTGGGTCTGCATGAGGTGCACCAGAAAAATATAAAATAATTTTGATGAGAGAATTTACTTTTAAGAGGCACATAGTAGGATGAAAGCTATTACTTAAATTACACAGCACGTGGGAGTTGTCTGACCATCCACCTTGTCAAATACAATGAACCATGCATAATCAATTATATTATATCTATTTCCTACATTCACTAAATTTATATGGAACGGAAGATTTGCTAAGAACCTCTGGGGTTTCTCAGTTTAATGCTTTTCACAATGAATATTGTTTTAGCATGAATTCCAAATATAGTATAAGAAAGGGTTCGTGAAATTAATTGCTTTTATGTTTTTTAGGTCTAAGAATTCTTTTATAATATAGCATTGGTTCCACTGTGGTTCTGGGTGCAGTGACCTATCCGTAAAGTTGATTTATTGTCCAAAATTCTAAAATAAACGGACTCAATGCTGCTCAATGTTTTTTGGATTGCCCTAATCTAGTATAAATACAATGTGTTAAACCATTTAAGAATTAAATGGAAACTGTAGAATGGATAAGTCTATTCACCCTTTTATTGCATCTACAAAATTATTTAAAGGATAATGGAGTGCTCACTCTCATTAATCATAATTAATGTGCCAAGTCAGCGTGAATAGGTAAATTTTCTTGTTATGGTTGTTTACCTCGATTTGTTTTTCTTATTGGTCTTAAAGAAAATTCTCTCTTTCCACTTGCCTGCTCCTTTTCTAGTTCCAGTTTCTATATCTGAAATGGAGAATTTGTCTCAAGAAAATTGGGTGATACTTGATTATTCCAGCAACAAGATACTTTTGGTGATTGTTCCAAATAAAGATTCAGAGAGAAGAAGGATGGCGGTAGTTAAACTCTTCGAGAGAATTCTTACTCGGTGTGACACCAAGGTTAGTTGCTACAATAAAATGCTCAATGGTTTTCTCATAAGACTGGTCATTCTTCCATAATTGATTCTTATCTTTTTAGCATTAATCATCAGATTGGATTTGACTGAGAATTTTGGAATCAAGGAATTTAAGCTAAAATACCAAATGATTAGTCTCATTGGATGGTAGATATGCAAGTTAATTTAAATCTAAAAAAAGCCAAGTTGATAGCTTGGATATTGGAATTTCTATATAATGATAGTACTATCCTGTCCTCTTTATTTTGTATCTGTTGTTACTAGTTAAAGCTTAGGCAGAAAATTTTAGTTGCTAACAGAGATATGATTGACTAATTTTGTCTTGAGTAATTCATTCCAGATAATACAAAATGATAAGCAGTTATTGTTTCATGACTGTGATGCTTCAATCCTAACCTATAAAAACAACAAGTCACTCAGTCACTGAGTAAGCAACTACAGTTTCTTCACCTGATAATTTTCTTCTTTTCCCCATTCCACAGATTTTTCCTTTTGGGTCATTTCCTCTAATGACATACCTTCCGGATGGTGATATTGATCTCACTGCAGTCACTTTGGTAGGGTTGACGAAAATTTAATCTCCAAGCTTTATGATGCTTTGAAAAGTTACAAGCGGCAAGGTCCTAATGTTGTTATGGATGATAATATTGTTGCAGCACAGGTCTTGCTTTTAAACTTTGGTTTTCTTCATACTTTTTTCAATAATTTGATTCTAAACATATAGTGGTTTTCCCGTGTAGCTAATATTCTTAACTTTCCTATAGAAAGGTTTTTCTCAATGGTAGGGTACTTTAACCTAGTTTGGAGCCTTTAGGAATTAGACCCTTCTAAATTTTCATGTATCTGGACCTCATACAAAGCTATATTCTTTTAATATGTTTATAGCACCAGGCCACCTTATCAACATGGATATTTTCTTGTTTTACAAGGAATCTGAACACTGAACAGAACTAGAGGCAACAATATCATATCAACCTGTCCTCTGCTTCAATTTATCAGTAAGTTCATTATTCATCAATGTATCTTTGTCTAATGAGGAGTTTTTAGCACCTGTGTGTTTTTGCCAATTTAAAGTAAATGCTTTCTAAGTTGTTCGATCTGTTGGCAGTAAATACACTTCTTAAGTCATTCAACTGAGAAACCAGTCCAAGACAACTAAAGTAACCTGATAAATTATGAAGACTTGCCATTTTAAGAACCTAAAGCAAGTTTCAGTACTTGCTTTTCCATATTCCGATGACTGCTGGAGTGACCTTTTTGTCTACATTTAGCTCAGAAAAATAATTGGAAATTTCTTCTGAGCAGTTCTACTTAAACACAATAGAATCATGTAGATTATATCATAACTTTACTTCCTTTTCTAGAAATTCTTTTTTGAAGATTAAACCTCGGACTTCACACATAGGTTGCATCAAATGTGTTAAAATTTACTCCTGAGTTCCACAATTCCTTAGAGTATGGATCGTGGCTCTAGCATGTTTAACATCTCTGCAAACTCAATAATATTGTAGTTGAATTAACATTACTTTTCTTATAATTAGTATGCCCATTATTTTGTAAATGGAAAACAAAATCAATTGGGTCTTTTGCAATAAAAGGCGTGATAGTGCACATCACTTGTAAATGGGTTCCAGTAATATTCGAACTCAAAATCTTTGCATGCTCTAGTACCCTGTTAACCATCTATAAGTGATGAGAAGCTGAAGAAGTATGAACAATTTTCACAAATTTTAGAAAAATAGCTCGTGAACTTAGCATCATGACAAACAAGTAGTGACAAGTGATCCATGCAAATGGACAAACAGCTTAGCAACTTGGAAGATGGGATGCAATGGGCCATCTTTGAAAACCTATTCACGACAATTAAGGATTTGTTTGGAAACCAATTATAAGCCAATTGCTTTATAATCAAACTAATAATTGTAGTCTTTATGACACATGTGAAATACTGTGGTTGAAAGCTCCTACACCCATTGCATCAAATAATAACTTTTCACTTTTCAACAAAATTTAACCAATCCAACTAAGCCAAGTGTCCCAAACTTCAAAATTCAAACTAATTTTTAAAACAATCAATTTATAATCGGTTTCCAAACGAACCCTAAAATAGAAGCATAGCCTCTAGCAATCTTAGAGTTGAGATTGTTAATTTATTAATGCTCTTATTAATATCATTGTCATGAATGTTCTAAAAAGCGTCAAGGTAAGATTTCAGCTTTTCCAAGCCTAAGTGCACTTAAGTGGAATCAAAGGGTACCTAAGCGACAAGGCCAAGCTTCAAATTTAAGGAAGCCTTCGATGAGGTGTAAGCAAACTTTTTACATCACTATTTTGAAATATAATATATGTTTTATCTCACAGATTTGCTTTCGAAACAGAGCCAAATTTAGAAATATACCATTTTGCTGGAAATTATGACATTTGTACAGCATATGAGAAGAGAAAACAAATTTTGTTGGAAGTTATACGGTTTGATTGAAGGCAAGATGGAAATAATATTAATGTGATAATGTTAGCTTTAAAACTCTTTCAAATATGATTCCATTTAAGGCTATTCTTGACCACCTATACATTCGGTATAGTCTGTTAGCTAGTGAATCTATAGGAAATCAGTAACCTAAATTTTAGCAGATAACCATTGTTTTTAAAAATTATTTACTTACGCCTTGACTCCTTCGTATTGAGGCTTCAGGAAATGCCTAAAATCTTGCCCGTTGGCTGCCATTTAGAGGCTTATGTGTTAATTTTCTGAATTCTTATCTAATATTATTGATTTATTTTTATTTTATTTCTTTGCTTGTTAATCGTTAGATTTTTGTAATCTGTCTTACCATGGATCTTTTGTATTGATGTGACTTATTATGAGAAATATATATTGTATTTTTAAACATAAAATTAATAAGTATAAACATTAGTAATTTTCAACATGTAACTTTGAGATATCTTCACTTCTCTGTGTGTGCGATCGTGTTTCCCTTCTTTTTTTTAATAGAAAAAAAGAAAGGGGGGGTTGGGCTAACCTGCAGTATATGCCATTGAAAATTTGAGAATAGCTATTATTGGTTTTACCATTTGTTTTGTGTTACAATGTGAGGTTTGCAGATTATACTGATATATTCACTCTCTGTCATTTAACCAAGATTTTGAGAAATATTTCTTTGGGGTTTGACACAATTGTAAATAAAATTGGGATGGACTTGTTATGATTTGGAAACAGAATCTGCATTGTCGTAACACATTATTCTAACATGGAAGAACAATTTAAAATCTAGTTATCTTGTGAGACCTTTTCTACTTGAATCTGCTGTTGCATGTTAAAACTTCAACAGCTATCTTTAAGCGAACTGCACAAAGCCGAGTGAACTAACCTTTTGCCATAAATTCTAGAGTGCAAAGATGTGAATACTTAAATTGAGATACCACTGATTTATGCTTTGTATTGCTTCGCAGCATTAGATCTCAATAGCTTATTTTGTTTTGAGTTTTTCTACATCAGGTCAAGAGAGTGAAGTGCATTGTAGATCAGATTCCAGTAGACATCCCTCCCAATGAAACTCTTACAATATTCTAAATGCAAGAATGCATCTCTAATAATTCGGCTTTAGCTGGATGGTTCTAGCGGATAGCATTAGCTTATTGTTTGAAGAATATTAAGCAAGGTTTGACCCACTGCCGTCTCTCTTAAATATATCAGAAAATTAAAAAATGTGCCATTTATCGGGCAAGCTTCCTTCTTTTCTTGGTCAAGTATATTGTTGCCAGAGATGCCTTAAATGGGTTGAATTAGGTCATAATTAGTAAGTCACTTTCTGCATGCTTAACTCTTTTTCCTTGTTGAACCAAAACATACAGGCATCCTGGAAGAATATATAAGCCACCTGATTGTTGGACCAGGTGACCTTGAACTTCCAGCTCATTTTGCATCCTCTTAACAAGTTAATATAATAGGATACTTGGAACAGAGAGACATAGACTTCTCAACATGATTCCCTGAAGATAATTAAGATTTATTGAATATATTTTCCTGCTTGAAAGTGAGAACCATGACAAGGATTTGGAAAATTATTCCTCTCAGAAACATGTGTGGTACGTCAACTGGAAATCTCAAGTATTAGCACCCCAGCCACTAATGACTAGAGTGTCAAGTCATTCAATTAACTTGCTAGCCCATGCCCTAAATCCAGAAACAACTATAGCTGAACACAAGTTTAGATTAGATATGTCTTTGTAATTTGTGTGGATAAAGCTCTTTTTTTGTTGGTTTGCTGATATTGAAACTGTCCTGGTTGAATTTTCCTTTATGTTCTCTCTTTGGTAAAATACCTTTCTTTTCCAGTGGAAGCTTCTTTCACATTTCTATAATTCTGTGCACATAAATTTAAGTTCATTATCGCACAAGATCTGACATCATTGTAGGTTGACCTACATATCGGCGGAGACCATCTTTTCAAAAGAAGTATTATCTTGATCAAAGCTTGGTGCCGCTATGAGAGCCTCTTGGTGCATCAAATGATCTAATATCTATATCTGCATTAGAAATTATGGTCTTACATATAATTAATCTGTTCCATTCTCCTTTGCATAGCCCCCTAGCATTAAGTATACTTTTGATGTGTTTCCATTTCGTCGTTGTGGCAAAATGCATACATAACTGAATTTGAAAGTATGTCTACAGGTCCTCCATAAAGTATTACAGTAGATTCAAGTGGGGCAAATGCTGCATAAGTTTAACTGGTCTGATTTTCTAAAATCCCTTACAGAAGTTGTGGGTGAGTAGTATCTAATGTGTAGGCCTTCTTTTATTTTTGGGAATCCATTTCATATAAATGGCAAAATAAATTAATTAATACTCATAAATTGTACGTCCCTAACGTGTCCTAACATATGGCTGATTCTTCACAATCATGCCACAAATTTACTAGTATTTTCTATTTGGACGAAAAATAGAATTATAGTTTGTGTAGATTTATTATTGTATTGTATTCTATTTTGTTATAAATTAGGTTTTATTATTTCCTTGTTGGGTTTTATTTAGCTAGTTTCCTATATTGGTCAGAGTAGGTTAAACCCTGGCGTGTTTATATAGGGTTATTCTCATTGTCAGAATTCAAGATTTCTGTCTGAATTAATTCAAGATTTCTGTCTGAATTAAACTGATATTTAGCTCCTCTTTCCACCTCGTTCAGGTGCCAGAAGCTCATGCTTCATGAGTGTCCTGTATTTTTTTTCCCCTCTAAAATTGTCTCTCCGAGATATCAGCAGTTTCTCATGCTCTTCTTTGCAATGGAATCACATAAACACCATCTAGCAGTGACATAATTCCTTCTCTTCGATGGTCAGGTCCTCTCGCACAGGCTCGGGATAAAATAAATTTCTTTCCAATATAAAATCTTTCATCTGTTATCTTTGAATGACTTTGATCAAGCCCTTTTGAGTATGTATGCACCACCACAGCATTACCTTATAATTCAGCATCAGAATCTGTCTTCTTGAATTCCATGTAAGCCAATAACTGCTCAGAATCATTATCAACCTCAACCTCAACCTCAAACTCAAACTCTTCTCTTGGAATTGTTGCCCCTTAATTTCCTAACAAAAGGGCCCTTTTCTATTCTCTGCCGAAGTCCTAGTTCTTTTCTCCATAATGCTCCTAGCTTCTGATTTCATGGAGCCGTGGTCCTCCTTTCTCAGGACTATACTGGACCTCCCTTAAGTGCCCATGTTAATGTATTTGCATAGCTATTACATCCACAGGATGATTACAATTTATATTGGTGGCCCGGGATATGGTTTCTCGCTAACATTGAAATTGACATATTTTAATATCACATAAGGCAGTTGATTGTTTGTTCATTTTGGCGTTGTGCTGCACATACTCACTTGACTTGTTCAATGTAATTAGCATTTGTGTCTAGTTGCAATCTCTCTTTCTTGTTTAATAATTTTTTGCAGTAAGAAAACCAGAAACGTGTGATGAGGTAATGGAAGATTTCCTTAATAGGTGTCAGAGATATTTTTCAATTCCAATTAGTGCAGTTGAGACTGGCGGGAGAGGTAATCGATATACAGCTGTCAGAATAATGGATCCATTGGACTATAAAAATAACCTGGGACGTAGTGTTAGCCAAGGTATTTGACTACATATCCTTTAATTTGTATGCTTCCAAGAGAAATGCTTTTTGGCCGCATAATTCATATTAGAGCACTTACAAGTGTACCATCAAACACTAACAGTGTGATATATTATTCGAAGTCTATCAAGGTCCAGTTCTAATGAAGTAAGTTGGATGGTCTTAAATGGTGAATTTTGAGCATGGTGTTCACTAGATTTTATCAAGCACCAGGCTTTTAGTGCTATTACAGCACCAGACAGATAGCGTGTGATAATATTAGTCGCTGCCGCTGATGTGGTTTGTCGGAGTGGTAATGTGCTCAAGTCAGTGGCTAGTATTGTGCCACATCACTATCTGATGCTTGAAACCTTCTCTGGTGTTCTCTCTACTAGGAAAGCTATGTTATTTCACATGAAGTATAAGAATCCAAAACATTACATTTTTTCCTCTCTCTCTCTCTCTCTTTAAATTTTTTTATTACTGGGTATCATTTCATTGCATATGTAAAGTAAAGATGGTATTTATGAATTTTTAATTTTGCCATGTTTAGTTTTTAAATTTCTCATATATGGGTTACAAAAATGTGCTAAACCTGCGCACAAGAATTTTTAGAGCAATGTTTATAAGTTCTTCATGTTCTAGAAATCAGAGGCAAGTATTAGTGCATGAGGTCGGGTGAAGTCATGAACATGTAATTGAGATATGTGGATGAATTTGGAATATCCCTGTTTTGTGATCCTTGTACATAAATAGTTTTAACTGTGTTTGATTATTTGAAGTATTATAATGGTGTTGCTTTTCTGGAACGGGCAATTTATCTCGTATAGGCCATGCTTTCTCTTATGGATATACAAAACTTAGAGAGGTTCTCAGGTTACAAGGAGATAACTTGCACGATGGCCTTGTCAAATTCTTCTCAAGAGCAATGGGATGGAGACTTGTCTACTTTCGGACTCAGAAGCTCTGGTATCATTAGCCTGAATGGAAACTGCAAGGGGCAGTTTCTTGGGTTTGGTACTGGGTCAATCCTAGCATAAGTACAATTTACCATTTCCCAAACTCAGATGGACTGCAACTGAACCCTCTAGTGTCCCGAACGTTGAGCCAGAGACGAATGATAAGATGTATTTGTTTTGAATTCGAAGGTTTATTTTCACAGATTTCATATGAGAGGCTTGACATGTTGGCTGTTACCCTTGCAGGGATGCAGTAGAACAAGCCCAATCTAGTGGTTAGTAATGGAGGAGCAGATTCGTTGACCAAAATCGCTCGTTTAGGCTTTTAAGATTTGTAATAGAAAAACCGATATTGGTCTTTTATTTCGACTCCCATCTTAGTGGACAAAACATGGTTTTTGTACTTCGGTATGTCTTCCTTGTATATTTGATATTGAAATCGCTTTGACAATATATACATAACTCATTTTGCTGTGCGAAGATAATTTCTTTGAATTGGCTGGAATGCTTGAATTAGTCCACTTCTTTGAACTGGAGGCTATGATAACTCCACAATTCTGCTTTTCTACGTGCACAAAATTTGCACAAAAAATATGTTCCTTAACGCATTATTCGCCTCTGGTTTTCTTTAGTTCTTGCAAAATTCATGCAAACTTCTAAAGCAAACTGGACATGAAAATTTATATGGATGTCAATTGTCAGACGCTTCAATTGATGGATTTCTTCATTCATTGGTGGCTTTATTACATATAATATTAGTCAAAATAGGAAATAGGAAATTTGAAGATCTCAATGCTCTAATTTTTGTCAGTGAATTACGCACTCTATCTCTGTTTCTGTTTAATAATCTTTGCAGCACAAACAAGTGATGCTGATATGCTGCTCAGTGAAGAATTACTTGTATAGCTGTGTGAAATATGTTTCAACTCCAATTAGAGCAGTTGAGAATGATGGCAATACTGGAAAGTGGAAACGGAGTAACCTTGTGCAAAATTGGTGAAAGTTAGTGCAAGTCTTGTGCATGATGGTGAAAAAAGCTCCACTAATCAGCATTACAATATTCAAATTACAAGTTAAACAATCACGGTACAAAGACTTCCAAACCCAGTCCCACTACTGTAAATTCTGATGAACTTATAATTTAATATTATAAGCAAAAACTGACAAAGTGACCATTTTCTGAACTCCATTAGAAGATGAGATAGCAACCATGAATCACACAGTACAACATAAATGCATGTATACATAATATCTACTCTTCCGGTCGAATAAAATTATTTGCATCTGCGCTCAGCAATCACTCTGGCCATCTAATTAGCTTTCCGAGTGAATCGCCATTGCTGGAGTGAAAATGTACAATTCACACGCATGTGCATCTACTCGTGCACTGAAGGATGAAACAGAATTGGTTGAAACGAACTCGTGCTGCAACCAGTAAGAAGCACAAGTATCAACATGACCATTGCATAACCGAAATAAGATCTTGTTAAACCCATTATTATGAAACTTCTTACTTTCCCCTTCTTTTAATATTATATTGATTTTTGAGAAATGGCTAGCAATTCAATAAAGATGAAGCCGGGGAATGGGTAGGCTGTAATTACGTAGAATTGGAAACAGCACCTTCCACAAATCTCTTATAGAGACACTGGTAGAGGATTCAAGTCCAAGTGCAGCCCATTTAGCCGTAATTGTTGCAGGTTTTGAACATCGATTCCATAGCGCAACCACCAAACGGTGTCCAGAAAGTGGACCAGCCCAAATCTAAAAACAAAATTAAGTCATATAATGTCACAAGTAAAGAAGCCCAACAGATAATTCATTTTGTTTAAACATTGATCAAAATTAATTTTTTCACACGAGTGTTCCGACTCCTTGGTTGGACGACACAAGAAAGACAGTAGTAAAATGGTGGATCTTCAATTGATTAGCATCAGAAAGTTACAAGTTTAGTCAATGAACATTATAACAGCTTTTGGAGCATAAAAAATATGCCTCAAGGAAGAATACATATCACATAGGTACAAGATGCACACACCTGATAGCATCCTTCAGGCCCGTAAGTATAAACTTTCCGTCCTTGAACTCCAAGCGAATCTGCAAGAAATAAGATTTTATTACTATTATTGCATAGATAATCTCTCTCTCTCTCTCTCTCTCTCTCTCTCTCTCGCGCGCGCGACTAGCAGAGAGAGTGGAAAACATTACAAAAGTGAGGATCTTACCTTGGTTTACTGCAATAACCTCCTCATTGCTTAGAATTTCAAATGTATCTGCAGTCATGTTTCTTACATCACAACCAATCAGAAGGGGTGCCTGCACAAACAAAATTCAGTTCATTAGAGTCTGAAAATATCAGCTTCAACAGATCTCACTATTGGAGAATTGTTTGATAAAGCAGATACTTAAGCTCAATAATTCAACAAGTCACAAGATGATAATAACAATAAAGTTCATTTCAAAGAAAACAAGAAACTCTCGAGACTTCAAGAAGAAGAAGTAGATATTCACAGTACTACTGAATCACCTTCATCAAGGCCCAGATGCTAAAATGGGCTCGATACTCCTGGTATGTCATCCCTCCATTTCCGACTTCTAACATGTCGGGATCTGTAAGAAAGAATCAAAGAAATCACAGGAAAAGGTAAGTTCACTCAGAATTGACAGCTAAACCTTCATTCACACTATAGAACAAAGATCATATTTCTACCATTCCATCCACCAGGTCCAGCGTAGGCTGCCCACTTGTCATTAATATCAACAATTTCTGTCATGCTAAACCAAAAAAGGAGAAAAGGCTGTTAATAGAGGCAATATATTGCATAAACAGGATCAAATAAGCAGCACAAAGGAAATAAGCTCTACTCTGAATCTTCCTATTTCTTTGTTCTTATCTTGGCCTTGGGATCAAAGAAGAGAAATAGTTAAAACAAAAACGCAAAATATATTCTATGGCTCAGCATATTTGATGCGTCTATAACCTAAGATAAAGCACTGATTATTCTGGTAGCCTAAATCAGAAAATAAATGATGCAATACATTCTCGCAGTGTTGCTCATTCGTTGGGCCTGGGGTTGGGGAGGATGTCATTGAGCCATATGTCAAGACATTTTAAGTTCTAACTGGTAGACAGAAAAAACATGCACACCTAAAAAATTGTAAATTTAAGAATTAAATTATGGGAGGTCAGAACCTTGCCCATGAATCATTGATGTCGTTTGTTGTTCGCCAACTGTTTCCGACCTTGCCTGCCCACAAGGCAGGGTCATTCACACCCCTGCCAAATTTATAAGAAAGTTTCTAGTGTGAAGTGAAAATTTGGGACCTCAAGACAGACAAATTAAAGAAAAGTAGTCTTCAAAAAAGTCATACAAACTACCATTCGCAAAGTGAATAGAATATTTTGTGTCCAGTGGCATTTATGGCATCACGCATTGGCGGATATCTGAGAGTTGTGGAACCACAGTTAGATTAAGCTAAGCATACCATAGTATAATATTAAACCAAAAACCGACCTTTTTTCTGGTTCAATACCCAGATTGAAACAGTTGTCATATTTCAAGTAATCAATTCCCTGTAATTGTGAAGAACGCAGTGTTATATTGTTGATCGTTGCTGAACAAAGAAAATAAGTGGATGCATAGATGGCAGCACATAATTCATGCATCACGAGGTCATGGTCATTACGTAGTCAAAATCTCACATTCAAAAGGATTCCCCAGACAGTATCCTATATTTCAAATACATGAAGTGAATCTTGTCCTCGTTGGTGTTGGGTTGCAAATGCTGTCTTTGTTTCATATCTTTGATTGTCTTGGAGTTGGCTCTTTGCCTAGCTTGTGTCTTAAATAGCCTGTCTTTTGTTTCCTCATCTTCATTTTTTCTGTCTTTTGTTTCCTCGTCTTCATTTTTTCTTTCTTTCTTTTCTTTTTCTTTTTGGCGTTTTTTTGGGGGGGAAAAAGAAGGTAAAAGGGAGGGGGGTTGTGTTTGGGCTGTCCCCTGACTGACTTTAATGCTCATGTTCATTTGAAATAAAAATCTGACCTCAAGTTAATTATACCAAAGCCCCTCTTCAATTCTTCTCAAGAATAAACAAAAAGAGAACAACAATGGAATGTAATTCCATCATAAAGGGAAGAGATAGAAAAGAACCGCCGGGGAGGGGGGGTGATGGACTAACCCAAGATGAAAAAAGAGCCGCATCTTCATATTCATGGTTAAGGGACCCAGGTCGCTCTTGACACGTTAAAGCCCTGTTGAAATTTAACTTATGAATCATTAGAGAGTAAAATGAAATAAACAAATAAACACTTCCAAAACTATTTCCCTGTATCAGAATTAACTCGTGTTTAGCTTGAACAATTCTGAGAAGACATGAAGGATGTCACTTACCCTGCATCAGAGTAGATGCCAATCTTGAGGCCTTTAGAATGCACATAATCGGCAAGAGCTTTAATTCCTGACGGGAAAGCCTTTGAGTGAGGAACTAGTTGACCCTGCACAAGTGCTTGAGCTTTAGTAAGAGAATAGGCATGGTATGAACTTGCTAATTTCTGTTTTTTTAGCCAGCAGGTAAATATAGTGTTTCCGAATGCAGTTCAGTAATAGAAGGGGAGGAAAAAATAATAAAAATAAAGATAATGGAACATTGTGGTACTGAAAATTACTTTTGAATCCCGCGATGCCTCTGACCAGCAATCATCTGCATTTCATGGTATTGAGTACATTAAGGACATGCGAAGCTATGAGTTATGACCTGAAACTGTTAGGAAAACAGGTTGATTGATTACCTATATTCACATAGATATAGCCTAACTTGGCCAACCCCTTGGAAATAAGTGCATCAGCTGTCAAAGAGCAATGTAAAGGTTAACATAGCCTTCAAAAAAAATTTTTATTGAAATTTAATTTATTTTATTTATAAGAACAAATAAAGGGGCAGTCAAGAGTAGCTCTCATGTAGCAAGAAAATTCATTCAAAAGAACCAGGTACTTCTAGTATCGGACGGCAGAAAAGATCCATGGAAGATCACTGAATTAGGATATGAAGCCCAAAATACATCAATCAGTGAACTTATAGAAACAAACCATGCAAACTAATCTAGATTGGAAACTATGTCCACCAGATTAAAGGCATAATTAGATACTTTTTAAATGCTTGTAACTTCATAATACTTGTTCACTCATCAATCAAAATCAATCCAAATTAGCACATAGAGTGTTCAAGATGAAGATTCCCAACCATTAAATATATAGCCGACTTACGTTGCTCATACTTCAAAGTGTTTGGAACACATACATATCTAGCAGTTGACTAGTTGGATCCTTTTCTCCTAAAAATCTGGGATGAGGTTCTACGGCTAAAAGGGGTCCAAAATTTAGAGATACATGCATGAATACATCTTATAAACTTAGAATTTTAAGTATGCAAAGTTTTAGAAGTATTTTTTCAGCATGGAAAAGATTCTCTTTTGAGGAAAAGATTTTCTTTTGATTATATAAAGGATCCAAGAAGGATACAATAATTGTTATCCCTGACATGTCTATCTTGCACGGATACCTCTGATTTACAGTTTGAGCACCATAGTAGAGGATATTACAGTCACAACATTTTTATAAGGCTATTTTGTGCAGATCAATCACAACAAAGCCAAGATAGAACCTGTTTCCTTGATAACATCTTCATTGATGTTGCAGGCAAAGAAATTCCAGCTATTCCATCTGCCACACAACATAATCAACTCAAGTTACTCATAACTCCAAAACACCCAGAATTTCGAAAGATATTAATGAACTACAAACAAGATGATTAAGGATTTTAAAGAATCAATTGCAGATGGAATTTATTGAAATTGATTCATCCATTTCCTATATAAAAAAAAAAAAACATTTGCATTTACAAAATAAAGAAAAAGAGAAAAAGAAAATACGGCTTTTGACTATTCTGATTAGAAAAGAATGTAAAGGCAAAGAACCAGATAAACCTGAAATCATGCGTAAACACAAAAGATAAAATTTATTTTCTTAGCCTTAATCTTTAAACTAGCAAGAACTGAACTTTAACCTTAATCTTAGATCAGCAAGAATTGAAAATTTGAACTTTAAACTTCCTAACATCAGGAGTAAATTTGGGAGGGAAATTTGAAATTAAACAGAAAACAATTATTAGAAGAATAACAGAACAAGAAAACTGAAAATAGAACAGGGGAAATTTTACCCCATCTGCGGAGTCTGGGCCAAGCCATTGCCGAGCTGTAAGAAACCATACTTGGAAGTGTCAAAAACATTGGAAATGGGCTTTCCTTGTTCTTTCGCATAAGGGTGTAAAGAGATCACCCTTGCAGCGTTTGTCACTGTGATGAAATATACACACAGCAATGCTGCATGTAAACATGCCATGGCAAAACTGCCAGAGATTTTAGACATTGAGAGCTTCCTGGGGCTTTTCTCTGTTTTCAGAAGAATGTTGTAAAAGGCCTGGGATGTGTGTTAGGGACAAGAAAAAAGTGCACATGTGAGCCCGTATATAAATAAATCCGGATTTCTCGAACAAATATTGTAAACAAATGCGGATTTCTTGAACCATCCACTGTGCATTATCGTTGGACCCCAAATCCTACTCGGATCCGGATTATTTCAGTGTGTACTGCCCAGTTAGTATTAGGTGCCTGCACTTTTTTGTGTCCTTTGGACCCTTCTGACTGTCCAAACCGATGGTCAATGATTTCCGTTGGCATATGTAGGAGTTCAGATCTAATACCATATGTTATGATACCGTATAGTGCTATATAATCATGTGGCGTATATCGAAATACGTTATATAGGAAATTACAGCCATGTGAAATGTATCGATATACATCACAAGTCCGTATGATATCATATGATACCACACATATGATTTTATATCATGTTTATATGTATGTATGCATATAGCACATGAAATTTTTTAAGTACCATCTCCAATACTATTATAGTATAAGCAGCTGATCCTTCATTTAAAAAAAAAAAATTAATAAAAAATTAAGTTACCATCTTATTATTGGTCAATGATGCTGTAACATTCTAGGTGTATATCATTTTCTTTGTACACAAACAGTTTACAAAAAGTTTGAGACAGATATATCTGGTTTAAGTAACTATGCTGTTAATTTTGATTTAAAAAGAATCCTTTTGATAGAATGGTGAAGAAAGAAAGATATAAACGTAGATAATAATATGTTCTATTTTTTTGCTTAGTAAAACTCTTAATAAATAAACTGGTTTAATTTCATTCTCTTTTGACCCCCAAATTTGGAGTGCCCAACTTTCACGCAATTCACATGGTCAACAACCAATCGATATTTCACAATTAAGGGTGCATAGTTATGAAAAAAGGGTAGCTGGATGAAGATTCGAACAAACCTGAAGACTAATGACAAGAGCTGAATTCACTTTGTTGAGCAATACATGACTTCAGAAACCTAAAATAACATAAAAAGCAATACATATGTTTGGCATTATAATTAATAATTAATAAATCTAATTTTCCTATAATAATAATAATACAATAATGTATGATCATAACAGCTAGAATAAATCATTTTCACGTGTAGTTCTTAAGTTTCTTCTCGAATAGGTTATACGAGACTAATTATTGGCCATGTTATCTTACGTAGTATTGATTTGCCACATTATTCATGCTTATCCATATTTTATAATAAGACAATCAGGGGGTGGCTAATGCTTAATCAGGACTATTGTAAGTGGTGTGAATCTCATAAATCACACGATTAAAAAATTTATATATGTTACTGTTTTTTAAATTATTAATTTGTCTCACTAATGCTTAGAAAAGTTGTTCAAAAGGAGTATTCTTTAGTTTAAATCTTGGTTTACATCTAAAATTCAAACGATTAACACAATAAAATCCCTCGTTTTACACATACAAATTATGTAAACGGTGTGAATTATATAGGAATCAAGATCAGTGTACTATTCTTTTAATTGGCTATTATTTAATTTTACTGAAAAGTGCGTTTATTCTATTGCAATGTTTTGTCAATTGATATAAAGGTGCAACTAATTTAATCCAATAGAAAAGTGCAACCAGTCGGTGTATTATTTTTTTCCCTACGTTTGTTGACTTGTAATGAGTTTTTCTATATGTGCATGCACATAATTTAGAGAGAGGCCCCTCAAAAAAATAATAATAATCAAAAATAAAGAGAGGCCAGCTCATTATAAACATATTCAATTTATCACATTCAATTTATCAATATATATATATATCCCTTTCCAAGACTTTAATAAAACTTCCCACCCCTATATCAATACACGTTACACGAGGTGGGAGGTTTTGTTACAAAACATCCATGAGGTTTTTGAAAATTTTTCCATATATCATATGAATTTGAGGTGTAAAATGCTATATTGGGGGTGAGGAAGAAGGGTAAATGAGGGGTTATATTGAGCTTGTCCCACAAGCCTTCCAATCTAATAAAATAACGTCACGTGTCCAATTCAAATCGCCCAATTTTCCCCCTACATATTAATTGGAAATAGTTTTTCTTCATTTTTTCCCTTTATATTAATCTTGCTCTAAGAATGAGTAAAGTAAATTCACTATTGACATAATCTTACCTCATCTTCTTTTTAATTTTGTCTTATGAAAATGATATTGGTAAAGAAACTCCTACCAAAATATTTGACCAAAAAAAAAAAAAAAATGAAGGTAACTTCACCAATTTGCCCTTATAAATTGTGTGTGGGGAGAAAAAAATCTAGTGATAAGATGGTAAAGTAACCTTTTTATTTTTATTGACAAGTGTTTTCAACGAATAGCAGGACTCTTTTCTTTATTATGGTCCATTTTTCTAATTATTATATGGTAATAGAATTTTTTAAATATATATTAGTCCATTATTATATTACTATATCATCATTATTATATTTTCTAAACCTAACATGTTGTAAATGATCTTGCCAACTAATCATAGTGCTAGCAACATAAAATCGCATTTAAGTGATAGGCTCTTTGATTTCCAAGATCCTGGTTAGGATTGTGGAATCTCTATGATTAACAAAGAAATGACACAACTCTATTTGGCCAATACTTTATAATATAACACTGCTAAAAATAATTAGAGACTCACCAGCCATCGTCAAACTTAAGGAGCCCATGGTTGGTCTCACAGCTACATCGATCAACCAAAATGTCCTCCCACTACCACGGACCCTCCACGCCTAACCTTTTGGCTCTAGATGATCATTAGTTATGATACTTCTAATAAAAACCGACATAGTCCAACATACATTGTTATTACTTTATTAGCTCAAAATTGGTATATAATTAATGACAGTTAAAATTTGAAAGCACATATTCTTATTATGTACAATTATTTTTAGTCTAAAACTGAAATCATTTGCTTTAGACTGATTCAAATATAGGATATGGTGTATGATAACAAAATCTAACGAGATGAAGACGGGGAATTCATATCCTTTCCACTTCTCGACTATCATTGGGCCACTGGAAAACGGAAGAAAGAGGTCACCCGAATCCCATGTTTATTTTAGTTTTTGAGTCAATTCCTCGTCGTCCCTGACTTGGGATAAAATTTTTTAATGATAAACATAGCTTTCTTATCTAAGTGCTGATCTAAGTGCTCATATATATAATTAGGCTTACGGCTCAATAGTTTAAGGAAGACGAGCCTTGAAGCATGGTTTCTTACGTGGTATTGATTTGACCCATAATTAGTGGCGTGCTTATCCATTTCCTAATATACGATTATTAGTCCTTGAATTATTACTTCTATTAGTTGCACACTCGTGCGTTACACGAAATTGATTAATTAGTTAAAGAATATATGGTAATTTGAAAAACTAAATTATCATAATTTTATTGCGTACTCACTATATATGTTACTAATATGCATAAACAAAATCAAATTGAAATGTATAATATTTTCGCTTAACCCAAAAGTAATTAGATTGTCATTCACAGAATAATACTATTAGTTAATAAAAATGAGAATAAGGAAATTTTACAAAAATAATTTCATGTTTAATATGGAAATTAAGAAACTATGGAAAATAGAGCATACGAAATTTATACAATTTCAGAAGTTCCCTACATCCACATCCTTATTCAATAGAGTGTGAATGATATTGATTTAACAAAATAAATTATTTTCCACATTCATTCTCCGTTATATATTCTTAGAAAAATTATATTTTGCATTTCCTCATACAATGTCGTACATTCTCTAAAAGAGTAACTATTCACTAAATCTGTTCTAAAAAATCCAAAGTACATAGTCTCCTATTACAAAAGACCCAAAATAAGCAATAGTACAACAAAGGATAAATTCTATATGATTTACCATTTACCGTTAACATTGATTTTTAACTATTTTCTGCTCTGAAAAGAATCAAAAGAATTTTTTATTTTTGTTTTAAATCATTATTATCAGTTATTATTACTGTTATATCCTCTCAAATTAAATTTTTACCAATACAGGTTCTAAAAAAGAAATAATAATAATAATAAATTAAGTAATATACAAACATATAGCCCTAAGTTTTATGACATATAGATTATCATATTGAATTAAAGTAAAAGTTTTAAAACTGATATAATTTTACTTTATTATTATATTATCAATATCAAGAATATGCACTTAATCGAAATGAGAAAACATCCTAATATCCAAATACTTGAAATTTATTTATCAAATGTTAGAATTTTAAAAAAATTAAATTTTTAAAAATAACTTAAAGACTAATAGAATAGATATAAAAAAATTAATAGATAAAATATAAATTTTTATATATTATTATAAAATAAAATAATATCTGTAACTAATGGATAAGTATTATTATTACTATTATTATTATGATAAACAAAGAAAATAAAATAAATGAAATATAAAAAAGTAGAATAATGGTTTCGGGGGGAAAAATTACATATCGATCTCTATCCTACTTTAATATATATATAAGATTACCAGTTTACAATTAAAACAAGTAACTACTTTAAACAAAAAATAAAAACATAAAAAAATAAAAAAAATCAATCAAAAGATTAATATATATCATCAGTAATTTTATACACACACATAAATCAACTACTTACTGCTCATATATTTTCACCTTGGGTATGGGTATATTAACATACCTGTATAATAAGAGTATATTATAATATTTGATATATATACATCATTAAGCAAGTTTGATCTCTTCCCAAACGTCTGATGGCATTATGCCCCTGTATGTGAAATGCCAGATGTATGGGAGGAGAGTGGGAACTACATCCTCAAGTCTTAAACCCCCTCCTCTTTGTCTCTTGTCCTATCTCCCTTTATATCAAAAAAGAAATTAAGTTTTTTCTCCCAATTATGATTAAATCCCAACTGCATCATTACTTTGTCAATCTGCAATTGCACCGTAAAATTTATTCAATTTATCGCCCAAGTGGTTAATCATGATTGCACAAGATATATAATTAAATACAGGGAAATCGTATAATCTCAGATGCCTGACGTCATAAATGGTATTGACACACGCGTGAAGTGTACGCCATATTTGTTGGCAACGAGTTAGTGTGAGTTGCGAAACTGATATGACACGTATAGATGTATACCCCGCATGCGTCTGGTGCCTCTACAATTATATATATCTACTATTAAATACAAGCATATAGTTGTTAATTTACATAAGTTAGATTAACATTGACATAGTCTAAACCATTATTGTGTGACCAAATTTACTTATTGAAACGTAAATTTATTTTATTTTACATTGGATACAAAGTGAACTAAATTAATGCAATAGAATTATTATACAATCCGTAAAAGTGCCCATGATACTTGGATGGATTATTTGATTAATGAATTAGTAATTATTAAAGTGCTCCCTGACATCATTTAGCTGTTGGCCTTTTGCTTGATTATAAAAATAATAATAATAATTATTGAGAATTTTTCTGTATAAATTTCTACGAGATAATAAGTCATGTAAAATTAATAATTTGTTAACAAAAATGAAATTTCGCTATTCTAGTATGAATTAACAGTCCTAATGTCAGGCGCTGAATACATACTCCTATATAATAAGTCTCGATGTCAAGTATTTAATAGTCTTGTAAAAACTAACAAATATCTAATGAAATTATTTTGTAACTTTAAAGTATATTTGGGGTAGAAGCTTAACATAATTTTGCAAACTTTGAAACGTAATATAGCAATCGTTGTGCGTTTGGGGAAGAAGCTCTTTCCTTTTATTTATTTATTTATTTATTTATTTTGAATGTTGAACAACTAATTTTGAGATCTTCAAAAGGACGCAAAGAGCCCTGAGTTAGAGGTTAGTCGATATTATATATCTTTGTAGATGATATTTGGTTTTTGAATCATTGAAACTAATTTTCTTTATTTACACCTAATTACTTTTCTCTTTTTATTTGAAATGACCGTGATAATTAAGGATAATTACAAGAGCTCTTCAAATCGAGGTAGCAAGATTGCAAGAAAATATATTTCGTAGAAGACCTCTAATTCAGCACCTAAACTTTGAAAATCTCTCTCCAAGTCAACTTTTCGTGTTAATAAATATAGTAGTTAAGTAGTTAAATTGTAATGTCATTTCTTCGTACATGATATTTGTGTTCACTTTGCGTCAAATATGTGTTGGAAAAATAAAGTTTTAGGGAAAATGGTGCAGGTTGACAACTTTATTCTATTAACATATAGGCATTAAGGGATTGTAGTTAACTAGTTATCTTCTTTTGGAAAAATTATTTAATCACCCATTGTTTGTAACTTCGTATACTTCGAGAGATGACTAATAATCACCGTAAGTTTTTTTTTTTTTCTTTTTCCCTCTCTCTCTCTCTCTCTCTCTCTCTCTCTCTCTCTTTGAAGTGGAAAATAATCAGCATAAGTTACTAATGTTTTGTCAAAATTGGTTTATACTGAAGTCCTAAATTTTATCGAAACTGCACTTATTTTGTTTCGATGTGTTTTGTCATTTGATTGAAAGGCGGAATTAATAAATTAATCAATCCAATAATAAAATCATAAAATTAGTAAAAGATGGCGACATAATCAAAGTTGCGTCTTCTTTTTCTCGTTATGGTCGGTCCTAGGCGGCTCCAATATTAATTATATAAATAAATATATGAATTTTCTTAATTGACTCTTGCGTGTACATAAAGTCGGCTTTTTTTTTTTTTTTGGCCTTCTCTATTTTTTTTTTCCATATAAGGGGATATAGGGGAGGGAAATTCGATAAGGAGTATGTGTGGTTCGAACTCGAAAATTTCAGTTCAGAATGCAAATATCTTAATCATTAGAATACAATTTGAACCACTAAAGTTAGTTAATTCTAATGGCGGTCTCTCTTTCATTCTTTTTTACTTCTCTTATTTTTAATGAACATTTAAAACAACGACACACGATGGCTCAACAAATGGCACTTCACCACAACACTTAGAGCATCTTCAATGGGATGGTGCATTGTAGAAGTGATGTGGAGGAAAAAGATAAAGAGAAGATGATTATTTTAAGTAAATAAGAATAAAAAGAGGTGTAGAGAAAAAAGCGGAAAAAATAAAAAAAGAGAGAGATGAAGATAAATTCAAAAATAAAGACAAAATAGTACTGGATTGGGTGAAGGAGAGAGTCTATTTGTGGACCTTAGACGAGACTCAAGGGAGGAAAAGTGAGGAAAAATTGTGTAAATGAGATAAAAATGATTAAAAGAAAATGAGAATAGATAAAATTACAGGACCCACGAATTTTTTTTGTGTATTTCTCTCACATGGAATGGACCTAGTCTAAAAAAAATGACATTGAAGATGCTCTTATGTTTTTATTTTGATAACGAAATAAACCAATAGTTTGATATTAAAAATACGTACAATCTCACAAAACAATGGTACAGCTACAACACATGGAAATGAGAGCTCCGTAAGTATTACAAATACATATAAAATTACATCTAATGAAACCAATTTTGATATAGAGGCACCGAGTATATGTAGCGTCTTTACTAATTCCACTACTTTGCATGTGGGCGTGACTATATAATGAAATTGGTCGAGAGGAGCCGTCACATACACCTGCTATCTCCATGAGGGAGACACTGTCTTCTTTTTATTTTTATTTTTTATATTTTTTGATACAAGTTGGAGATAGGGAAGGAGGAGGGAAAGTAAGAGAGGACATGTATGGTTTAAACTTGAGACATTCGATTTGAAAGTTAAAAACTTAATTATTATGACACTTATTTGAATTACATTGAGACACTAACAGTCTCCACATCAAAATAGTAAATTAAATCCAACATAAGTAAATATACAAAACAATATGATAGTTGAAAAAACTACACAACTCGCAATGGGAGTTGAACATGAGAGTTTAAAGATCTTATTAATTTTGCAGTTTGTATTTTTTCTTAGAAAATGAAAACTTTAGGTACTTTTGTGGCGGCAATGCGCCATAGTTTTATCCATGTTTATCCACAGGTAAATATAGCTGAGTCATTATCATTAATTAATCAATCAATTAATTAATATTTAATATAGAAATCTGTTTGGATTAAAAGTCAGCCGCATTTTATCCTAATTTTGGTAGGTAGGTGGGGATTGGATTAATGCACATGACCTGATATTATAACATACCATTTACAAGTTGTATTATTGTTTATGGCGTTCTCTATCGGATCATTACTTTGTTTTGAATATCTGTGTTAGTGATGGATTCTATATTTTCGACCCCACAATCTCAGATTCAACTATATGAGTGAAGTCGAAATATGCACCCTTCTAACTTGTTTAAGAGGGTTACATTGTAATCTAGGGCCTTATCTAAGGCCTATTTGATGTATTAAGGAATGATGGTATCAAATGGTTGAAGGTGAAAGATATCAGAATCCAAAAAAGAAAATTTATTTTAAACCACCAGTTTCCAACGTCTCTTAATGTTTAATACATTATGAACTTTGTTGAAAGGAAAGGTGGTATGGCGGATTGGACTGTACGATCGATATGATATTGTAGGTATGTATCTCCTTCTAGGTAATTTATCTTATGCGGTTAATCGGTTAAGTCAATATTTAGTCAAACCAAGGTAATCACACTTGAATACAGTTCACAAGGTTCTACAGTATGTTAAAGCAACATCAGGTCAAGGCTTGTTTCCTCCTTCAGGGAATGACAATTAGCTAGGAGCGTACACAGATTGGGGAGCCTGCGTGGATACAAGGAAATCAGTTACCGGTTATTGTGCTTTCTTAGGCAGTTCACTAGTTTCCTGGAAATCACATAGAGACACTGTCTTCACATCAAAATAGTAAATGAAATCTAACACAAAGTAAATATACAAAACAATATAATAGTTGAAATAACTACACAGCTCGCAATGGGAGTTGAATATAAGAGTTTAAAGATCTTATAGCTCCAACCTTACTAATTTTGCACTTTGTATTTTTTCTTAGAGAATGAAAACTTTAGGTACTTTGTGGCGGCAATGGGCCATCGTTTATCCATGCCGAAAACTTTAGGTGCTTTTGTGGTGGCAATGGGCCATAGTTTTATCCGTGCTTATCCACTGGTAAATATAGCTGAGTCACTATCATTAATTAATCAATCAATTAATTAATATTTAATATATAAATCCGTTTGGATTAAAAGTCAGCCGCATTTTATCCTAAGTTTGTTAGGTGGGTGGAGATTGGATTAACGCACTTGACGTGACATTATAAGTAACATACCAATTACAAGTTGTATTAGTGTTGATGGCGTTATTTTCTGCTGGATCATTACTTTGTTTTGAGTGTCTGTGTTAGTGATGGGTTCTATATTTTCAACTTCATCAATCTCACATTCATCTATATGAGGGAATTAAGTCGCACTATGCATCTAACTTGTTTAAGTGGGTTACATTGTAATCTAGGGCCTTATCTAAGGCCTATTTGATGTATTAAGGAACAAAGCTATCAAATGGATGAAGGTAAAATATATCAGAATCCAAAAAAGAAAGTTCATTTTAAACCATCAATTTCCAACGTCTCTTAATGTTTAATACATTATGAACCTTGTTGAAAGGAAAGGTGGTATGGCGGATTTGACTGCAGGATTGATATGATATTATATGCATGTATATTTGAACTTTGATGCTTCCAATTATTTTGATTATGTATGCACGTATGATGAACTTAGATGGTTTTATATTGGATTCGATTTTCCATTTTTAATTATATTTTCTTATTTACTGATTGATTGATCAGCGGCCCATAAGATTAAATAACAAATTTTCATGATAAATTATTCTGCTAATCTTTTCTTTTCTTTTCTTTTCTTTTTTTACTTGTCATATTTAGTCTAATGTACTAATCATATCAATTCTACATGTACAATTTAGATACTTTATGTTTTTATCTCACTATTGAGTTTCCAAATAAGATAACAGGTTTGAGGTTGATGCTAAGGTGATTACGGACGCTCTGAACACAAAAGTCGAAGATTATTCATACTTTGGAACTTTGGTCGGGGATTGAAAACTAATGTTGAATATGGGCCGCAATCTCAAAGTGGTACGTGTCATAAGTGAGGCTAATTCAGTTGCCCATGAGTTAGCTCGATGTGTACGTTCTCACAATAATCCTTGTACTTTGTTTGTCCCCATGGATTGGTTGACACCATTCCTATCTCATGATGTACCAAATGCTCATTCATCTAATGCAAATTAAGCTTTCTCCTTCCCACCATAAAAAAAAAAAGGTAGCAGGTTTGATAAAATGAATTACAGTGACTACAACAACATACTAAATATGTACATGCGTGTGTGTAATATAAAAATCTCTGCGAAGCGAAGATCTTTGGCTTTTGGTTAGAGAGAAATGCTAAGCCTATTTCTAAGAAAGACTGATCTAAAAATTTTATCAAAGTACACAGTGTGAACTTCATTTGATCCTTTTCTTCTCTCTTACTTGTTTAGTTCTATTTAGTTCCTCATATATGGCAAAGAGCAAAAAATTAAAAATAAAAAAGAGAAAAAGTGTTCTTTTTAGGTATAATGTATGGGTTGATAATTGATGACCACACAACATATTAGATACTCGTGTTATTATTAATTAATTTCCACTTTCTAAAATTGATTCTTAAGCCCATTAAGAATGGGCGATCTGCTGGACCCTTGTTCGCATCTACTGTCAACTCCTTTGTGAGATGAAACAATACTTGTTAGTTTTTCCACCGCTTGATCTGAATCTGATTGATTTTAATTGATTTCAAAATATTGCAAGCTGCACTGAAGAAATCAATATCCGGCATTAAAATTACAAAAATGCTCAAACATGCAGAACTGCCCGATAGCTAATAACAATACCTATAGCAGACAAAAAGGGTCCAACAAGCTTCAACTAATATTAGTACCATGCACCCAACTTGTGCAGCTCCAAGTCTTAACTTGTGCAGCTCCAATTATTGCTTCTTCAAACCTTTCACATAAATTAATTAGCTTTCAGTACATATCTAATCAGTAATAATAATTACAGTTCCGGAGACATCAAATTTGACATGTTTTAGCACATAAATCAATCGATTAAATCCCATAAAATTTGCGTAGAGTATTTTGGGGGCTCAGAGATTTTGACAATTACTTAAAAATCTTAATCATACCAATTAAAAAAAAAAAAAAGGAGAGATTGGCGAGTTCTCTTCCCCGTCTTATTATTATGACTTTAACGGCCAATAATTGGTTTCTCATTGCATCATCGCTTTTTCCCAATGGAAAACGATGACGGTATGCGCACAAGAAGCAAACACAAAAACTAAGTCATAAGAAATAACTTTATCATCATATATTCATAGACACCAAAATATTGTTATTGATTTTTTTGCTCGGCCCGGACGAAGGGACTATAGCTTTAGGAAGCATGGCGGACATCTCCGAATCCCTGTGCACCACTCTACCCTTAATCTTGTAATTAACCTTAAGCTCTTTCTTGCTGTCATATCGCATGCCTGAAGTGATTTGGGGCATCATCAACATCAAGCAAATGAAAATTAAGATAGTGGTGAATTGATAGGGTATGTTTTGTTTGTACATTTTTGGGATTTGAATGACAATTTGAAGCTAATGGCTCGATGGATGATTTCTGAGTAAGAAACTCAACCAAGTTAATGGAATATATATAGCCGAGGCTAGTTTTTAATGTGTACATAATTAGTTGTTACTTACATAGGTCAACACCGTGAAAATTTATTATGTTTTGACTAGCTTACGGATTTTCCTCAATTCTTGGTCTACTCTATTAAATAGATTCATACATAATAATTGTATTAAAACACAACTTCTACTTTGTTATTTTTTGCTTGCAAAGCAGCCAAACACTTGTCAATAGTGGAGCCCAGATCTCCTAAAGGGGTGGGCCATATAATACGCGCAGCTAAACCTTTTTATATATAACTTTTTTTTTTAATTTAACAAGACAAAGTATTTTTGCCAATTTGTTTTTTCATTTTTTTTTCTTTTTTCTTTTTTGGTGGGGGTGGGGGGAGGTCCACTATGAGCCCCCCCTAGTTCCACTTGTGTTTACTGACCCAAATAGGTTTTTCTACGTTTTGCTATTTCTGTTAGAAATAATACATGCATATACCAGTCTGGCTAAGAAAATAGATACCATGGTGGAAATCTATCAAAAACAACCCTACAAATCGTCACATATTACTCTATTCTGTTCACATATATGACGAAAATGAAGAAATTCTAAGGAGAGGTAACATCTCCCCCTACAGAGAGGTCACTCACACATGGCCCCCTGTTGTTGGGGAGGGGGAGAGGTCACCTCTCTATAGAATATCCGATGACAAATGTGGATAAATGATAAATGTAGGTTAATATCACTTTTGCCTCAAATTTGGACTCAAACTGTTGGAATGAAGTTAGAGCTTACCCCAATAATATTGGGAGAAAAGATAAATCCCAAATTTGGAGCACAGTATTAGTCATGCCCTTACTGTTGGAATGAAATTAGAGCTTACCCCAATAATATTGGGAGAAACGATAAATCCCAAATTTGGAGCAAACTATTAGACATGCCCTTAAATGACACTACTACTCAATACTATAGTGCATATGAGTATGGTCAAAACATGTGCATCGCATGTTCTTCTAGTTTGGGGTAACTAATTTTCAGAAGTCTACAGACGTCTCCACTCTCATATGGGACAAGGGCCCACATATAAAACTACGTGTGGTTTCTTGTGCAAAAAAAGTACTACTTTAGGGGCAAATAAGTTTTATGAGTGCGGAAAATACGTGTAAACCAAACTAAAGGATCATATTGAAAGAACAAGAAGATATTTGTTGCAATTTTTTTTCTTTAATTAAGGTCACAAATTACCCTCTCAATTCTAGTAGCCAACCAAAAGGCCACGTCTTCTCCTCTTCACCATCAGGTATTCTGAGTGGTAGCCATACAATTGTACACTAAAAACTAAAAAGCAATCCTCCAGTGGCCAGCCTCACTCGAGTCCCTCGGCCTCTCTACTTATAGGGTGGGATGAAGCAGTGATTAATCTTCAAATTGAGAGTTCATTTGTGAAGAAAGAAATGGGATTGAGAGCACTTCCCTTGTCATCTTCACAAAGTGGGCTTCTCCCCGCAACAGGAATTTCAAAGAAATGTAACAGTAGCGGTAATTGCAGGAATGTAAGATTTGTAATAGTCTCTGCAAAGAAAGAAAGTGGCAGAGAAGAGCCAGAGAAGAAGAAGCAGTCGCTATTTTCGAGTGTGACGGAAGCTCTTGACTTTTCGCAGGTCAGATCGGCAAAGGACGCTGAACTCCTTGAAGAAGCTAGAGATGCTACAAGATCGGGAGAAAGGATGACCAGGGAACAGGTACTCTTCCGTCTTCTATCCACTTTTAGATGAGATGATTCAACGTGATATCTATCCGTCCAAGCGTTTAAGGGATACACTCATCTTTGTAGTAGACAACAATGGAATACATATATGGGATGTTTTGTCATAATTCTGACAAATTGATATGTTACAGTATGGAGCCCTTAGGAGAAAGATTGGTGGAACATACAAGGATTTCTTCAAGTCATATGTAGAAGGTGAGGCCATTAGAAGTTTTAAAACTAATTGGTTAGTATTTTATTATTATTATATCTATAATAGTGTGTTAATTATTACCTAGTATTAATTTTGACCGTGACTATTTCAGTGGAGGGACAATATGTGGAAGAAGGTTGGGTGGACAAAACATGCAAAGTGTGCAAGAAAGACACCAGAGGTGAAGCAAGACAAGTGGACAAGTTTGGAAGATATGTTCATGTTGCTTGCTTAGAGAAAAAGGCCACTTCTGGCAACTTCTTCACAAAACTCTTCTCCGCCCCATAGAGAATTGAAACCCACAATTTTAAGTTCATATATATATATATATATATATATTCTGCCGTGATACATGTTTTGCTGCTCAAAAATGTGTAATTAGAGAGACGTGATTCTACGTTGAAAATGTTTCAGGTAGATCTTTAGTTTGTATTTTGATTTTTCTTTGGAGATTTACATTTATAGAAAAAATTCCTATTATTTACAAGTTTAGCATAATGAAAATGTACTTCAATTTGTGAAAAGGGGCAAAGGGCCCGATTATGTGATTCAAATAAATTACAGATAAAAATTGATTATTTCATAGGTTTCGACATATTTAGTGCTATTTTGTATGTGTATTCGACAGTTCACGTATATATTTGGCAAATGATGAGGTGGGTAAACTCACGTATAAAAATTGTCAGAAAAAGAAAAGAAAAGAAAATATCCACTCTCTCCGTCTCGTACTTTATATCCACAAACTATAGTATTTTTGTCCTCGTAAGTATCTCCAAGCACTTCATTTTTTTCCCTAATGATATGTTCAAGAAAACTAGAAATTTGATCATAAAATCCTCTATTTTCATGAAGTGATAACGCTTATCAAAATCTGACCATCTGATTTTAAACTTAAACCATAAATATTTTGCTTCATGTTTTGAGAATCCGACAAGTCAAATACCTACATTGTCATATTCATCTATAGAAGGTCTAATTTGAGCACCTCTAACTTCATCAAAAGTTAATTTAATAAGTGTCCGTCTTTGATTTAGATTTTTCAAAATTAATTCTCTTTTAAACACATTTTCAACTACATATTTATCTATTAAAATAGTTTTACACATAAATTCAAAATTTTCCTTAAAATTAACTACACATTCTCTTATAAAATTATTTTTTCACAAAATCAATTCTTAAAAATTTAAATCAAATACTCATTAACTAAAACTTATTATTATTTATTTATTATATATAAAAATTATATATATTATTACTTTTAAAAAAATTGAGAAATAGGTCATGTTAGCAAAATTTAACCGTTTGAACAACTAAAGAAAGTTTGAGGGTTATAAAGTAAATAAACCTCCCCCATCTCTTCCAACAGAAAACTGAAGATTAAAAAATTCTTCCCACAACAAAATCAAATTCAACGGGAATTCAATCCCAGACTGTTAAATTCGATCGCCCTAGAATGATAATCGGTAAATCCCGCATAGAATCAATCTTATCATGGTTCGTAACAGTACATCCTAACGAATTCTCTGCTCTCATTCACTCCGCCTCTTGTTTTTTCTTTGTAAGTTCCCATTTTTCTTCAATCCGACAATTATGCAGTCTGATAAGTGATTACTTTTTAATGAATTTATTATTTTGCAGATTTTGAGTGCTTATTTTGTGGTACTTCCATTGCGCGATGAAGGCGCGATTTCATTGGGACTGGGGACTCTTCCGGGACTTTTTGTTGGATCGTTGCTGCTCACACTGGTTGCTGCACCAGTTTCCACTCTCATTTTTTCGTTGCCAAATCTTTCTAAAGGAAAGGTTCGATTTTTTTTTTTTTTTAATTTCAATTACGTCAACTTGACCCATCTATACTAATTTCAGTAAGACTTTCGTTTAATGATTATTGTTATTACTCCCTTTGTCCCTTTTACTTAGTCCATGTTTTCTTTTTACTTTGTTTGTAAATTTTTCTTTCCTTAATCCTTGTGTAAAAAGCAAAATGGACTAAGTAAATGAGACGAAGGGAGTATTTATTTACTGTGATATGATTGTGGAAGTCCATGATATAAAGTTCTTGGCTGATGAATTGATGTCTTCAAAGTACTACCTCCGTCCCACAAAGATAGTCCAATTTTCTATTTTTATTCGTCCCAAAATATAGTCCACTTTCCTTTTAAAAATATAGTTGGAACATCAGCCTTCTTTTATGCCCCTATTTGATGTGCATTATAATCAACAAAATAGCATTTTTTGAAGTAGAATATTTAATAAATGAAAGGGTATACTAGGGAAATGATATTATATTTTTTCTTTCCAACACTATTAATTGCACTTTTCTTAATATTTGTGCAAATTGGAATTTGACTTTCTTTGTGGGACGGACGTAGTATATATAGTCTTCTATAAACCCTTGAATAACAGTTGATTTCCGGGCATTGCATGTTGCAACTGACTTTTTATGGAGTGGTGTCCTTTGAATGAAAATGTATGGCACTAGGCAAATATTATGCCACATCACTGTATGATGCCGTTACTGTTCTATATGTTTGGTGATTGGACATTCCTAATTGGACCTAACGTTTCACTAATGCATTGATTTGTAATGTATTGTGCATTATTGGTGGCACATAACCTAACATCTTTCATCATTTCCTCCGTGAGTGTTGCTATCACGTTTGTAAATAATGTTTTATTTGGTTTTGCTTATTAGTTAAAACAAGTAAATGACTGTTTAATTCTTGTCAGAGACTGACATCGTAAACAATTGTTCTCTTTTTCACTGAGCTCTGAAATTGCCTCTTAGCTTTCCTCCTTGTTTTTTAGTAAACTTTCTTGCCATCATGCAACTCAATATGTACTTTCTATCTTTGTAATATGTCATATAAGAGCTTGTTAGGGTTGAGGTAGATATGAAAACGTGAACCTCTCTATGACCATAAGACCATTGTTCTCGACTTCTCTGTTCAGTAAGAAGAACTGGGAGATGTCTTTCTAAGCCGTGGGAATATGCACACCCTTGTACCCCTAGCTCAGTTTTCCTACTATGATAGGTAACACTGATTTCTGTGATCATCTCTTATACAAATGGAGTTGAGTTATATGCTATGTGCAACTGGTGGACTCGGCAATGTATTATTTCAAATGGAACTAATAAAACCACGGATAGCGGCTAACCGAAAATGGTGCATTTTGTGATATCATAAATTTTCACTTACCTTTACTATTGACTCGATAAAATTATTTTACTGAAAATTTTGTTGCGAACTCTTTAAGTAACTTCTCTAAATTTTGCTACTCTTATTCCAGGCTTTGGTCGTGATTCACCGATTCTTTAGCATTTCTCTTGTTGTGTTCTTTACTTTCTGGCTTTCCTCCACTCCAGGAAGTTCAATTTTCAGTTTCAAGGTAAGGGTGTGAAAAGAAAATCATATCTTTTCCGTTCTGTTAGGATAGCTCGCAAGGCATAACATAGGACCATCGGTCTGTGTAGGGATTTTTTCCTGTGAACTCCACTATAAAGGAGGAGCTGAAGATTATGGTTAACGAAACCATTCCGGAAAATTCTGGTGGCTTCAGAAAACATGGATGGTATTTTATTTCCGTCAGGATTGGTTTATTCCTTTGGGTAAACTTGGTTTTGCATTTATTCTTTTCCATTCAGATTGATTGTTGATTGTTTTTTAAGATAATCATGTTTCTTACTGAGAAAAAACTACATGGGTTTTTTTCACAGGTTGCCCTGCTTAATCTTATAACTATCTCTTCAACTTGGGCTAGAGTAATTGACGTGATGGATAGTGAGGTCAGTATGTTGTAGTTGGCCACCTCTTTTGAGAATCTAAACTAACATTATTTAAGACGACAATTAATTATTCTAAGTAAGCATAGGTTGTAATGTCTTATAGAGAGAGTGACCATTGTCGACCTGACACCTCAGTGGGTACTTGTTGTTATGCTGCATGCTGTCTTCATTCCTGGATAGCTACTTCATCTGCGACCCTGACGGCCAGATTTAATGGATCAAATACAATTTATTTGCACAATTAAGAGCTTGTTTGATGCTTTTTATTTGCTATTTTTTTGTCAAATTTATAAGTTTACCTACAACTGATTTGACATTTGATTTGATAACTGCTCAATTACAACCACATATTTCACACCTTTTTACATTCCCAATACACATTCTACCTCTCTCTTCTTTATAAATTCTACAAATAAATAGCAAATAAAGAGCTTCAAACAAGCTCTAACTCTCTCAAATTCAGTCAGGTTCAAGATTATTTGGATTTATTGGTGCTGGTGCTACATTGGGACAGCTCTGTGGTTCACTCTTTGCTGCAGGAATGGCTTGGTTAGGTCCATGTATGTTTGTCTTTTACGCCCTGGGATCTTGGGTTCCTGTTTATTTTTCTTCCCATCTTTTATAACTTCGGACTTGGTTTTTGTAGATTTACTCCTTATTTCTGCTCTCCTCATGGAATTTGCTTCACAGTCTTCTAAAGGAATCAACAAGGACATTTCCCATAGTGAGGAAGAACTATCACTTGTCAGGTCTTATTTTTTGATTTCCTGCTTCATTTCTTTCTCTGATCAAAAGTGTGTTTCTCGAGATACACAAAAGTTTGTATGGAAGACAGTTCTTCCATTAATGTGAAGCTCTTTCAGCATCTGAAACCCATGACCTCCAGGTCTAAGAGGAGCAACCTTGACCTTGCACCATGTTGGCCTTCAAAATCTTAATTTGAAGGATCTATGTTTTAGCTGGAAACAGAAATCATATTGGTAAAGAAAAGGGGAAAAAATGAATGAGATGCATGACAATTTTTATATATTAGTCATAACTTACCTGAAGCAAAAAGATTATAGTTACATTACATTATCTCTTTAAGAGAAATTTTTAAATCATCTAAAGATTCCTCTTGAAAGGAAACAAATGGTAGTCCACTTATTCAATTGACCTCCAAATATGTCGATTTTAGCAAAAATCTACACTCCAGAGTAAAGCTCTCTGCTTCTTGGACAATAATTTAAAATCCGCATGTCTTTGAATCTTATTAATTATGTTTGTATTTACTGGAAGTTGATAGAGGCACTTTGACGGGAACTCAATAGTGTTTTGATTGGCTTTAGAAATGTTGATGCTGATAATGATAACTTTAGCCGGACAACTGTACAAACTGAACCTGCTCGAAAAACATCTTCCCCGAGATTACCTACTTCGAGGGCAAAGCCTCAAGTCTGGGCTATTCTGGAAGGACTGCAGCTTATAGTGTCTTCAGCTTATTTATTACAAGTGGCATTGTTCCTGTGGTTAAGTGCAGTAGTCTCCTCTTTCTTTTACTTCCAGGTAAGAGAGAATTTTATATGGAAAGATATATATTATTTATTTTGGCATTTTCCCCCCCTTTTTTGTTCTATGTATTTTTGGATTTTGCTGATTTTATGTAATTTTATCTTGACAAATCACTCTTGCAACTTATCTCACCCAAAAATGGCTATCATCATGCTGTTGCATCTAGTCTTGATAAAATCCTTGAAATTGGAATGCTCATTATAAAAACTGTAAAAGATATGAAGGGACAATATAGAGGTAAACCAAAACTAGGATGGCCTGTGGTAGTTGCAAAGCATCTACTTTCATTGGATCTTCAAGCAGAAGCAGTCAACTGAATGGATCCGATTAAATGGATTCATGTAGACAATTTCAGATTCAATTGGAGAATTTTGCTCACTGTTTTCTTCTTACCTCCTTTTTTTTTTTGGGGGGGGGGGGAGGGGGCAAGGGATTGGGGTTATAAATATTTAGGTTCCCTAGCTATGCTGTTTCAAGCAATGATCAATTTGATAATACGTTCTGCTGCTCATTTTTTCATTTTTTTTAACACACTGCAGAAAGTAACTGTAATTGCCACCGCGGTCACAAGCCCTGTGGACAGAAGAAGATTATTTGCTCAGATCAATAGCTTTATTGCTGTTTTTATTCTTGCTGGACAGCTTACCCTGACGGTATGGTATATTTTCATAAATTAGATTTTTAACTACAGGTCTATATTTAAGTGTGAAGAGATGCATGGATGTCTTTGAGTTCTAATAATGAGCTATGGAACCTTCTAAGAACTTTAATATGATAGAGGAGACTGTTGTAACCACCAGGAATTGCTGTCTTATGTACGGAAAATAAGTATTGCTCCAAACCCTTGTTTTCTGTTTTTTCTTTATCAATAATGGTGGTAAGCCCCGAAGCTCCTTTACTCTTTAGGATGGTATTTTAGGATCATTTTCTCTTTTAAGTACACTCTTATGTCTTACTTCAAAACCAACCTCTCGCTGATTATCATTAGTCCTGTACTTTTTTTTTTCTTTTTATATTTTTGGTCCATTTTTCATGAACTACTGGACATTTTATCATCTCTGTAATTTGTTTATTTCCTTGCAGGGACGCATCCTTACTATTGCTGGGGTTACCATAGCTATTTGCTGTGCGCCAGTTGTTGCCTTCATAAATCTGATTGCTTTAGCTGTGTGGCCAACATGGATTGCAGTTGCCATCTCTGAAACAGTACGGAAGGTAATTCATGAATCTTTTTCTTATATCTGAGATATCTTCCAAGGGCTACCTGGAAGTCTTCAATCCTTCTTGATGGACGTTCGTATACTTTGGTTACTTGTGTTCTGTTAGCATGTGCTGTTAAAGATCATTGTTTTATAAAATGTGAAAAAGTATCTAACCTGACTTGGCAGATGGTTACTTACGTTGTTACCCGGCCTGGAAGGGAGCTCCTTTTCACTGTTGTTACACAAGATGAGAAGTATAAAGCAAAGGTGTGAAAATGTAAATTTATCTTCTATCTTATGGTAACTAATTCTATCCAGGTACAATTTTTGAATGCTTGGTCCCAAAAGGATAGTAATATGCAGCTTGTAGTAATTACTAAAAATAAAACGGAACTAAAATTGCTTATATCACACTCATAAGCTTTGCTAATAGCTTATTTTAGTTCACTGGAAAAATTGGAAATAGATCTCTATAATGTTTTCTTTTAGTTCATCATGGCACTACATTTGTGAAGCAACTGGGCTACTAAAAATATTTCCTAGTGAACTTTTTGACACAGAATATTAATTATTCCACAGGTATGCATAGATGTAATTGTTCAAAGGCTTGGAGATGCCACTGCTGCTGGAATGTATAAGCTACTTTTTAGCACTCTAAATGGCAGAGCATCAACTGTTGCTCTCTATGCATTGCCAGTATGTAAAGATGTCTGATTCATTTTTTATGTTTTCACTAATAATTAAACCATAGTAATGATCAAAATATTATCTGATTTAAGTAGTATGTCAACTCCAGCAATTTACAGTACTTTACCATCTCATGAAAGAAAACTCATTTCTTGTTTGCCATATTAGGTCTGCTTTGTATGGACAGTGACCGCTTTTCACTTAGGACGTAGGCAAACACAACTTGCCAAGTTAAGAGCAACTCAACCACCAGAGGCTTCATCAAGGTGATGTGTTGTAGATGTCGTTGTACAATATGTAAGTCAAGTTGGATAAATTTGTTATACAATCAAAATTTTGAAATAGTGAGGTTGAGAGCATATAAATGCGTATATCATCATCATCATCATCATCATCTTTGTGTTTGTTTTGTTTAGTATTTGTTGTCCCCTGGTTTCGTTTGACGCTGCTAGATATCCAAGCATGCATGTTAGATGACAATGATGGATTAACCTTTTGCCCTTCAACTTGGAAATCATCATTTTTGGCCAAATGACATAAGGAGTTGGAACTTTATATTTGCTTGGCCGGCGGGGCAAATTTCATTTATCTGCCTGTTGGTTTTGTGAATTATCCCATGACACATCATGGATGGGATGTACCATCTTTGTCAAACCTGACTTGCTCATTGATTCGGTGTGACATCAGTTTGTCCTTTTTCCCCCTCCCTAGCTTTTTTTTTTTACAAAGAAAAAAAAAAAATGCCACTTCTGTGAACTGTAATTGTAATAGCCAGACGGGGAATTAGGTTGCTCAAATGAAACGACTCGAGCATTCAAATGCATGATGATGATGATCATAATTTATCTTTTCTTTCTTAATGGGGTTGACAGGCTGTAGCGGGTGGGCAGACAAGTTGTTAAGCAAGTCACCTTTTGTCTAATCTAATCTAATCTAAATAAATAAAAGTCCAAGATTTATTTTTACAACTGGACACGTGCACATATTATGTTTCTAAACAATTAATAAAATATACTGCCCAGAATTTGTTCCCCCTCTAAAATTCCTGGAATAACCAAAAAACATATTCTCCATGCTCGAGGTGGCACTCAAATTGTCGAAATCTTCTTTTGAGTTTCTCTTAGACAACTTAAATTTTGAGACTAGCTGGTGATGCAAAGAAAATATAGAATCTTCTTTTTTCTGATTGTGAATGTTTTGAAGTTCTTGTTGATCTCGAATTAAAAACTTAGATTCTCTTTACGAAGTCTGTAGTGTTTATCTTAATATCTTTTTATCCAAATCCTGTTCCAGTTAGAACCCTTCAAAGCAAGTCTCTATTTGCCAACAAGAAAGACAGGTGTATACTTCAAACTCCTTTTTTGATTCCCACTAAAGCAGAATATGCACTAAAGGGAAAAAAGAACATTTGATGTGCAGCAATTACACTCATTTAATTGCTCTGTAAGAAAAAAATGGAAAAAGAAAAAAGAAAAAAAATACTGTTTCATATTCATTATTATGATTTACATGATTTGTGGGGTAAACCTTTGATGGCTCTGCAGGAAGCAGCGACAAATTTGGAGGGTGGGAATGTTGGATGCTTAGCAATTTTCACAAACTTTGGAAGTTTAAAATCATTTGATGCCCCATTTTTTTCCCTCTTCCAATTTGCGAATCAAACAAGATTCACTTGACAAAATGAGATTCTTTTCATCGAATTTAGATGCATTTGCATTCCATGAACAAGTTGCCTCCATAGCCAAGAAATGACAATGGCTATGACGATTAACTTAAGTTAATCACACTACTCAAATATTCGCCTCAAGTTCAGAGATTTCTCTTATGCATTTTATTTGTGTGGAGTTGATAACTGATGTAGAGATATGTCATTCCACCCGGCCTCACAAGCCAGCGGGCGGGAAGCTTGGAGGCAAATTCATATCTAATCGATGTGAACTTTCATTAGCACATTTCTACAAACCTAATATATCTACAATGACAAGACTAATAAGATGTTGCCGTGCATATTGTGCACACATGTGATAAACAAGTAATGTCATTAATGACAGTTTCTTGGTCAATCTGGGTGTGCTACACCACTCCGGACATTTTACATTTTTAAAAAAAAAAAAAATTAAGTCAAAGGAAAGCACAAATCTCGTTTTATTGTATTATTATTATTTATTATAATAGAAGAAGTTGGATGTAAAATCCTAAGAAAGAGATTCAAGAATATGAGAAATGGCTACATAGTCAACTTAGATTAGTTGTATTAATTGACTTCTCTCCACATAAAATGATGTTCAGATATTGAATTTCATCGAAAAAGAATAAAGGAGTAGCTGCCACTACTATTAATAGTGTTGCCATGAAATACATACGGCAGAAAGACTAGAGTTTTACTTGTTCACTGACATCGACACCTAAATATAACTCAAAAATAACACCATTTAAACAGTAATAGCCAATGGAACCAATGAATTCACCAAACAATATTCAATGCCAATTACCTTATAATTGAAGCTCTAGTAATTTATCACATGAATCATGCATGACCTATCTCTATCTTCAAAAAATTAATCAAGAAAAAGAACCCTAAAGAAGAAATGGAATTGCTGAAACAAATTGACTTGAGATTCAATGTTTGTATTCAAAAATTATGTTTTCTATCTTGAGGTAAACAGACTGTAGTGTCCGTTTGTAGGTAGACAAGTTGGTGACCAAATCATTTTTCCTACTGATAAAAGTCCAAGAATTATCTTTTGTATGTTGACACTTACACCTGTATTGTTTGATTTAACAAAATCATCCACAAATTCAAATACTAGCCAAGAATTTGTTCCCACCCACTTTATACTATTTGGGAATAACAAATGATACACTCTTAACGTTCTAACGGTTGAAAATGCTATAAGCAAAACATAGAAAGTATGTAAGTAAAGAGTGTGTATAATGAAAACAAAGTATCTTTCCTTAACGAATTAAATTTGGAGACAAAATGATTGGGACAAAGGGCAGAATCTTACTTATCTTATCAAAGTTTCTTATCTTTGTGTTGGGTCATGTTCATGTTATCCTGTTCTTACCCCTCAAATAAACACGTTTGCCAACAACAAAGATAAATGTATAGTTCTAACTCCTTTCTCAATTCCCACTAAAGCAGAATTATGCACAAAAGGGAAAAAGAAACATGCCTTCTGCAGTATGTTTGTAATTTGATGTTAATTTTTACCTTCTCTTTGGAGCCATCTTCCAATGAAATATAAACTGCAAACAGGTCACTAAATAACATTTCTTATTGACAAATAAAAAGAAGTAACGTTAAATAAAGGTAACAGACATCTCGAAAGGCAATTTCAAGTCTTTCTAATTCTCCAACAGGTGGGGGTGAGTGCCTGGGTGGGGTTAGGAGGGGGCTTAAAAAATGGTTAAAGATCAAACACAAACTTTGGAGGTTCCAAAATCATTACATACACCTTTTTCTCTTCCAGTTTATGAATCAAACAAGATGCACTTGACAAAAATGAGATTCTTGTGATTACATAGTCCCTTTTGATATGTTTAAAGAGAAATATCTTGGCACGCTAAAATGAAAATGTTTAAGGTCCAACTGTTTAGTGTCGTTACGATACCAGATAAATGTGTGATTTGTAGAAGGTGTGGTAATATAGTGAAATTATATCGCAGTACTATTTAAATATTCCTACTAGATAAAAGCATCCATCTAAATTATGACACTTCAAATTTTCAATCGCTCAACTCGTAGCTTTTTGAATAATGATATTCGTCATCACCACCACCACCACGAATAGCACTACTCGAAAACAAAAGGATAGAAGTCATTTTGGTGTGAAATCTAGCAGCAAGACTTTATAAATATATCATTCAACAAACTCTAATAAATACACTCCACCTTTCTTTTCTGGAGTAGGTACAAATTTTTCAGACACGTCATTTTCTAGGCAGAGGCAGTCCAATTAGATTTTTTCAATTTATTATCTTCTCCTACCCTAGTTCCCTCCATTCTTGGGGGATCAAATTCCACACATATACAACATTAATTTGGTACTTATCTTTCTACTTTTTGCTCCATCACTCCATATCTATGAGAAGAACTCAAGGGAATCGCCGTTGGTCTAGGAATGCAATTCATTTTAGAGAGTGGGAAAAAAATTGAAAAAGAAAAGTTCAGACTTCTTAGCATGAAGAATATCAGTATATTGATTTTTGCAAAAAGTGCAATAGCTAAGACCGCAGAATATATGCAAGATGGATTATTTCGCCATACCGTTACGTTGAGTTCGACAAAATAATGCCACTCAAACAATCTATCCATCATCGATAGGTAAAGGGATCGTTGAATATGCTAATGACGTCTGATCATTTCTCAATCTCAAAAGAGATGTTCCCTAACGTTACTTAGGTTTCATCTTTTATTTAACCACAAAATCTATTTATACTCAAGAATGTGATGTCCGTTTTTCCTTGTTCACTTCAAATTTCATTATTGTATGGACCCCAAGAACCAATTATACATTTTGGCGCCTTTCTTCCTCGACTCCATCTCACCTCAACCAATTATGCAACAATCTTTAAAACCTACTCAGAATATGATAATTATATGGACATAATATAGAATGCTCAAAACGTACAAATAGAACAGCAGTTATCGTTCATAATAGTCTAATTATTTACATTGCTAGCAATAATTTTTCTTTTGAAACTTTAATATTGCGAATATTGATTAGATATAAATACAAAAAAAATTACAAATGACCATCACCTTTTCCATTTCCATTATTATTATTGATCACAAGTGCATCACCCTTGGAACTCTTAATCAATTCATGTTTTCTCAAGAATTGTTCACTCCAATCCCATAAATTCAAGATTATATAAGCCCCAATCCCTCCAATTAAGCCATAAGCAATTGAATACGTCAACGGCATCAGTATCAGCGTCAGAAACGCCGGAATAGCTTGCTTCATGTCATTCCACTCCACCTCCGTCACCGAACTCATCATGAAAACTCCCACCAGAATCAGCGGCGGCCCCACCGCCCACGCCGGAATCGACGCCAGCAGCGGCGTGAAGAAAAACGCCAGTAAAAAATACGCCCCCACCGTCAAGGCAGTTATCCCCGTCCTGCCACCTTCTCTTATCCCCGTTGATGACTCGATGAATACAGTCACCGGCGACGTGCCCAGCAACGAACCCACAACTATGGACGACGCGTCGGACATGAACGCGAAGTATTGCCCCTCGAAATCGCCGTTAACATCGGTGAATCCGGCAAAACGTGCCATGGAATACAAAGTCCCGGTGGTGTCGAGGATGTCGACGTAGAGGAAGGTGACCAGAGCTTCCCAGAAATGGCCTTTTCCGATGCTTTTGAAACTCAAAGCTCCGGCGGTGCTCTCAATTTTATGAATATCAATCACTTTCTTGAAATATTCATACGCAGAATTCCCCGCAGGGGTGTCCGGAAAAGCGGTGACTTCCGTGTTTCTGAACCAAGAAACCGCTGTAACAAAAATAATCCCATAAATCATTGCCCCTTTAATGTTCTTCACCAGGCAATAAGCAATGATGATGAATCCCACTACTCCAAGCCAGAATGTAGGACTTTCCATGCGGCCATGCAAGCATAATATGTCAGCTGAAACGGTGGCGCCGGGACTCACTAAAAGGGTACCGTTTACTGAAACCACCGGCGCCACCGACGCACGGGCGGACCGTGGACATGCCCCAAGAGTGACCAGAGTAGACGAACTGTACCCAATTAGGCCTACCCCCTGATTGTTCTGTAATCCAATGAAGGCCAAGAACAATCCAATCCCTGCAGAGGATGAAATTCGGACTGGTTTTGGGACAAGCTTTGCGAGTCTCGCCCGAAGTCGGACAGCGGAGATGAACAAGAAGATTAGGCCTTCGAGGAACACCGCTGCCAGAGCGCTTTGGTAGGAGACATTGCCGGAGCCATGAAACCCGACGACTGTGTAAGCAAAATAGGCGTTAGCGCCCATTCCGGGGGCTAATGCTAATGGGAGATTCGCGAAGATGCCCATTATTGCAGAGCCAATGAGGGACGAAGCAACGGTTGCTACGATAAGATCTTTCCGGGTTTTCTCCAGGCAGGCGGCGTATCCGGGATTGACAGGTTCGAATTTACACGAAACGTCCGGCGCCACGAGGCGAAGATTTGCGTGGTTTGTGCAATTCGACGGCGGAACAGAGGGGTCGGAACAGAGTGGGATGCAATCGGAAAGAGAGCAGGTCCCGCCGGAGTCTGATAGAATCGATGCATTCACCGCCAGAATGTAAGCGAGAGTGAGAAAAGTGGCGGTGCCGGCGCGGAGCTCCGTGGTGAAGGAGGTGTTTCGCTCCTCAATTTTGAAGCGCCTCCCCACCCGGCTCTCGGCTACATAGGTGTTAACGCCGGTTAGCCATGACGACTTTCTGGTGGCTGACCGCGGCGCCCCAGACTCCACGTCCATTTCTAGTCGAGTGTTCCTTCTTTGATCCGCAACTTTGATTGCAGTTGCAGCGGAATACAAATATTTCTTCTCCTGATTATTATATACACGTATTTATACAAATGAAAATTTATTGTTTTTTAATTAATATTTTTAATTTTTATTTTAAAAGTAGAAAAGATGTATATATTAGTTGACTTAATTTAAACACATGCATTATTTGGTCTTAAAAAAAAAAGCTATGTGATGAAAGTTTGAAATTAATAGTACACAGCTGTGTTAGCTCTGAATCTAACTATAAATTAAAAAGGGTAGTAATGGTGAAGAGAAAGATTGATACTGCATCCGTCGGACAAAGATAGTCCTATAGGTAATTTTACATAAATTAAAGATTAGTAGGTAATATGGTTAGAACACTTTCATTTCATTTTACTTTATTTTTTCATATATATCACTGTGTCATTAATTATTTGAAATATTTTTAATGTATATGTAATTGAATAATAATAATTAATGAAGGACACATACAGAAATGAAACATCAAATACATGTTTAATATGGTAAGTGAGCTATCTTTTTGGGACGGATAAAAATCAAATAATGGATTATCTTTTTTCGACGGAGGGAATACTATTTACAGACGAATTAGAGGTAATTGATAAAACTAAAAATAAAAAAGATGAAAGAAATAGATAAATAAAATTGCAGGCATAAGTGTTCGCACGATCTTGTAGACACACAAGAACAGGAAGAGTTTGATTGTCTTATGTTAATGAGACAAAAGAATGGATATAAATCAAGATTGGGAGAAATTTTGACTTAATTTATGGAAAAGGCAAGTTTGTATTAGTAACAAATTTAGGCAGCTATAGCTAACACCCACCAAATATTGTCCCACAATTTCAAGCCCACGACATATGTGTGAACAAAAAATTGTAAACTTCCCCAAGTAACGTTTTTTTGACTTTTGACTAACATTTTTGTCAAATTCATTTAATTTCTTATTCATCGATTTGACTAAGGGTCCCATTTATAATCTCCTACTATAATAATTATTTATTATTTATAAATGTTTGGGTACATTATTTAATTTAATTACTCTTTTTTTAAAGTAATTTTAGAGGATATTATTAGGTGACATTTTCATGTGACACACATTTATTAAGTGATGATTACATAATTATTTTTTCATCATCTAATACAAGTATACCACATAAATATATCACTTAAGAATGTCCCCTAGAATTTCTCCTTGTTTTAATAATAACCATTCAAGTTTAAAATAATTACATTACATTACATTGATGATTACAGAATCATTACATGTTGTGATGTAACAGTGACGTACGGAAAAAAACGAAAGGCTTTGAATAGTTTTGGTAATGTGGGGGCCCACATTATAGTTTGGATAGTTTTGTGAACATCGCCCATGTCTGATGGAGAAATTAAGGGAATTATAGGTTAGCTTAAAGAGCTCTATTCGGAGTTGTAGATTGAAAAAGTTGCAAGTCATATATTCTCATCATAATCGGGCGGCCATAGATTTCTTTCATGGATCTCATAACCGATAATAATTGATAACTGTGAATCTATTTTAATCATTTACTTATTTTGAATATCTTTAGTAACTTTTATATTGAGTTTATTTGAAGGGACTCTATTTCTAAATAAATTAAAAAAATAATTCATTTATTAGTCACCAACTGAACTGCTAAAAGCTCAGAGCTAAGCGAACCGAACGAACGGAGTTAGACCCAACCACTGACTAAGTCTGGAGCAACACTGTTGGCTTTATTCTCTATGGTCTAGGGGCAAGGCAGCCCGTTTGCACGCCTTTCTTTAGAGGGTGCACTCTACGGCTATTTTCCTTGATAAAGAAACCACCAAATGTCAACATATGGCACCATAACACAACTCAAGGTTTATCAACACAAAACTTCATTAAAAATAAATATTAAGCTTAACAACTGTTAAAGAGATTTTACTTAGATATATAATCACTAGTTTTGATCACCTACCCCTATGTGAGTAGATTAAAGTCTACCCTCTCTTACATGGCCTGTCACATGGCATGTCATGTAGGAGGGGGTAGACTTTAATCTACCTACATGGGAGTAGGTGATCAAAACTAATATAATCACTCATATATAAGTTATATGTACTATACAAATATACCTGAAATACTAATCTTCTTAAATAACAGGCTTTTTTTTCTAGATAAAGATCTTTGCAAGAAAATTTGATGAGGCTAGTTGTAATAAAAATCAGGGTGCTTAATTATACCTTAGTGATATATTGTTTGGTGGATCCCAGTTAATTTGGACATAGCCAAATAGAAATGCACTTCAAATGATGGTGGAATAAGAGGATGTAATTAAAGTTGAGGAGATTTGTGGACTATCCTGTGATGATGTGGGACATGATCAAATGGTCCTCTAGCCTCTACTAATTATCAATACTTTTATTTTAATTTCCATTCGATGTTTTCCCCTCTTTTTTCCTTGATGAAAATAATGATGATGTGAGATTTTGAAACAACTTGTGATGGGTATTTTCTTCATTCTTTAAACTTTTAGACGAAATTATTCAACACCAACGCTACATTATTATATTGGAGCAAACAAATACACACGCTAGTGCACACAAGTGATTGGACAAAACTAATAACACGCTCAGATGCACCGTACTTGTTTATTCAAGATGTAGAATTCTAATACTAGTTAGTGTGAATAAGAATATTTCACGCGTTTTTACTTTTCTATTTCCCGTTACAAGTAAATGCAAACGAATTTTAAAATATCAGAATATATATAGAATAAAAAAAAAAGTATCCCTTTCAATCACAAAATTTTGGACGTGTATCTCGTGAGGTTTCTTTACTTTCTAGACATCTTTTTCATAACTAAAGGCATCCACTATGACTAAAAGAGGTCTCTAACATTGCCGTGCATATAAAATTCAAAACTTGTGCTATCTATTTCTGCAAGGTTATAATAGATAGATGGCTATGTATTTCATCGAAATCGATCTAACGTTTTCAATGGAGAGTGGAGACGCTTCCTAAATAGGCCATAGCCGTCTCCATTGTTCCAGGAACTATTCATTTTCAAGCCTAGTGAATAGAGACATGTATAACTGATTGTTTTATAAGATTACATTTTATAAACGTTAATTGTCGTCATAATATACCTATCCTGTATGTGACGGATGGCTATATGCTTTGTCCACATCGAACATTTAGAGAGAGTCACCAACTCACCCTTCCTAGCTAGGCCCAAGTGGTCTCTCGTTATTGAAACTATTGAGTTTGAAGTCTCGTGAATAGGGACAAATAGACTTAACACCGTGTTATTCAGTAACATTTCTCGAGGTGTTAATGGTCGCCATCGCACGCCTTTCATGCATGTAAGCTATGAATCTATTATTTCAATAATTATTCAGTAATATACTTTTTTTTTTAACACGTCAGTGGGTACGTCCTTAATAAAAGCAGATCACTTAAATACATGGGGTTCCCTTGGGTTTACCTTGCCACTCGTGACGGCATGTCCTAAAATTTATTATGGTAGGTGCACCAATAAGATGGTACTAAAGAAAATTTCGATATAAATTGGATCGTGAATAGAAATTTTTTTGGACCCCTTAGCTTCCTTTAGCCAATTATATCTCATAAATCACATATATGAAATATCATTTTCTATCTTTCTTCTTTGTTGGGTCGATCCAAAACCCTGACATGTTTTAGCACGTTATACTTAAATAAAGACGCAATGTAAATATTGATATGAATAAAAATGAATGTTCTTTATTTTGTTTTAATCAATTCAACTTACCAAAAATGTCTTTTTATTGAAATGAAGTAATTAATGACACGATCATTGTTGCCATTCGAATCTCTTGCCATGATAGGGAATCCGTCTATAAGCACCAAATTATGATATAAAGTTGGCGAAATGATGTGAAAGTTTATGAACATAGTAATAATGGCTTTAAACAAATTCTAGTGGAAGGAATTGTAAAAAAATTGTATTTGAGCTATCAAATTAGTGGATTGTCGTTGTCCAAGTATTATTTGCTAGCTAGCTAATTTCCTTGTTATATTATATTTCTTCCAATGAATTGTTAGTGGTGTTCTACTTTCGGTTCTCAACTCCCGTTTATTTTACACTTTCTAAGTAATCTCACATGGTTAAAAATGGAGTTGATATTAACAAATCTCTTCCCTCACATCACTTGTAGTTAGCATGAATTTTTTCTATTTATACATACGTGTCATATTTCTCGAGCAATCTCTCCCTCCCTAAGAGATGCTGATCGTTTTCGAAATCTTTCTTGTCGAAAGTTTGCGCATTGAATTCGAATCATCTTAACATAGTGGCAACATTTTGACAAAGGTGGTTCAATGCTATCAACCACCAAAGCAATCACATAATTTTCCCATTGAAAAAAAAAAAATAATAAATAATAATAAAATTGATTCTTTGTTTGAACTTGAGGAACTTAGCGAGACCAAAAAGTTGAATGTGGCCGACATGTTTTCTAAATAAAATCTAATAAATACACTTTCTCCATTATTTTTTTGAGCGATTTCTTTACATGCATTTTTTTTTCCTGAAAGGGATTTTGTTACACACTTTTAATTGATCTAATAGGTTAGTATTTCGTTTTCATCAGTTATGCGTCCCAAAAGGTGCCCACTTTGTGGAGACTAATGTCCAATTATTATAATTTATAAGTAAATAGTAATTGAATGAAATTATGGGTTCCAGGAAAAAATGTTCAGTTAAGAGTTTTGATACAGTTGGAGAACTTGGAGATGGAATATATTCAAACTCGGAGATGGAATATATTCGAACTCCAGATCTCATCTTGGTAAAGAGCGCTCTTTATCACTTGAACTATCACCCTGAATCAAAATGATCAAGTTAAAATTGATCTAAAACTAAGTTTTGACTTATTATTATGGTCAAATTATAACCAAAAACAGTGCAAGAAGTATCTGGCAAGCTGTGAACTCATCAAGAAGTTCAAGCTCTCTGATGAAGAGTAAGCCAGTAGAGTTACTGTCCTGGCCCATCAGAAGTCCTCTACATTCTATCAAGAATCAAGGAAGAGAAGGAAAGAATTTAACTTTCATTCAAGTCACTGACTGATATTTCCAGTGAAGAATTATATACAAGTGAGGTTTTTTTACGTGAAAACAGAGTGTTGACATACATTTTCTGTAAATTTGTTTACTACTACTTTCAGAGGCCAAAAAGAATGGAAATGCAAAGGCCAAGGATACACAAGATGACCTACCCCTTTTACACTTCTACAGGAATGAATGAATACTGAAGATAGCAGATGGAGAGAGCAAAAGGGGTTTGAAATCAGAAAATAGTGTCAATGGTGAGTTTTCTTCGTGGTGGAGTAGTCTCTACTATCTGCTTTTGCAACTCCATGAAACTTGAACCCTTATGAGCAAATAATCTCCGCAAATTGATCACAGAAAGCTCGTTAAAGCTTGCAACTGCTAGATCAGCCTGCCCAAGATCGTACCTGAACATTTATGACGTCAATACTCATTAAAAAAAGCAAGAGAAGTATAAACATTATTTACAAAACCGCATCATTTGTTATCTAAATCATGTACACTTGAGCTTATAATGAATTGTGTATAAGCCATGCAATGTGTCAATACATACGCTGGATGGGCGCCAATCAATGCTACCGCCATCATCGTACAATTATGAGCAGCGGTTATTCCCCTCTGGTCATCCTCAAACACAACACACTTGGATGGTTTTCGATCCAACTGCAAAGTAATTATTGAGTAGATCAAAACGGTAGTGACTGAGACATGGTATTTCATTTGGGGTTGTTAAATGTCAAACCCAGGTGACAGTTAAGCACTAAAAGAATAAAAGTTATAATGGACCATAGAACTTGGAAGCACAAACAAGTGCCAGGTTTCAACATGTATTTACCCTAACAGTCTAAACTGCAGATGGTTCCATATAAGTATACATTTACTATTTTCCCCTGTTCTTGGGATTGTCCACAATCACAATATAAAGACAAACCTTCACAGCTGCAGAAAGGAATCCATGGGCTATGGAGTCCATACCATCGTCCTCAGACACTATGGCCTGCAACACCAAAAGATGACAGTCAGCTTTGCAGCAGAAAGATCCCGCTTAGTTCCCTTCCCTTTTCTTCTCTTTTCTTTTCTTCCCTTTCCCTATTTTTCTCGAATAAATATACAAGTATTTATTGATCGCTTTTCAGGTCACAGACCATCACCACCAATAATCTAAAAGAACTTTTTTTTTTTTTTTTTTAAATGGGTGTTTTTGGTTCTCTGCACATTTTTTGACCTCTGTTTAAGCTTGAAGGCGCCTGGATCCCCCCCGCCCCCCCAAAAAAAAAAAAACACCCCAACCTACCAAAACAAAAATAGTAATTAGCGCTAGGACTTTCTAACAAGTGTGTTGAAATGTATCCATTTGACAAAGCCAAAATTCCCAGGAGAAACAGCATCATCAATATGCTTCACAGTCCACAAATATCACTAATATAGAACTGGAACTGGATTTTACGGCTTGAAGATTCAACAGACAAACATACAACATAATCACTCTCTCATGGGAGAACGGAAAACAAAATTTAAAAATAAATAAACGAACAATTAAAAAGGAGATAGTAGAGGAAACAGAAATGTCAATGTTCCCCAAGAACGATGAAAAAGACAGAATGGAGAAATAGAAACCTGGAAATACTTCTTCAGCCCCATTTGCTCCAAAGCCTCAACCATGTTTCTGCGATCCAGACTGGAAACGGCAGCGCAAGGGATGTGTGATGAAGCTACAGCATCCAACCATTCTTTTAGCCCTTCTACAGGTTCAGAGAGCTAAATAATAGGAATATTCATTATTGGATCCAAGGCATAAAACACTACACAGAGTTAATCATTCAGCAATCTTACTTGGACAAGATTGTGATAATATAACTGAGACAACCTCAATTTAAGTCTGTCTAAATCATTTTGTGCCGCCCCCCACAGCAAAACCTGGAACGTTAGACAAAAGACATCAACAATCCTGTATAAAGCAGAAATGCTGAAATTGCAAACAAAATATTGTTCGGCTACATATTAGATTAGCGATTAGTACACTGGTCAAGATATGTTTGGCATTTCCTTTTCTGATAACTACAGTGTTTGCTACAGTTATTTGAAGACCGCAGTCAAATAAAAAATTCCAAAACAAGTTACTGTTGTCTCAAGACTGGTTGAGTAAAAAAAAAAAAATCCCAGCATTACCCGACAAATGGTGTTCTTTTGTATCTATTCCAGTCAGTTGAGATGAAAAAAACAGATGAATAAGAATGTGTAAGTTCTTATGTCTAAAAATTAAGAAATGAGTTATAGGAGATATGTAAGATCGGCTTGGGTAATGTTTTAATTCTTATGCAATGTAAGTACAGTGGAATAAAGCCTGTATGATACTACTACTCCTTTCCATCACCTGTTTGTTACTCCAGGGATGCATACTAAGTACATATGGGGGAAGTACCAACCTAGCCTCATCCAGTGTCAACTGAGAGCTTTATAAGATGAAATCTATATCATATAATATTACTCAAAAGAGGATTCATTTTTCTCCTCTATTTAAAATAAGTAGTGTTTGAGCTACACCATCATCGTGTTACAAAAAAAATTGCCCTACTGGTTTGCAGTCAGCGTACAGCAATACTTTCAATTGTAGACTAAGAAACTTTAACAACTTTTCTGAAGTATTTTTAATATATATAATTAAATCATAATCATAACATCAGGTGAGCACTGTGGTTTATGAATTGTTTGAACATGTATACCCTTTTCTTGTGTTAATATAAAACACGCCCATTCGGGTTACAAAACCTATATCATGGGTTACAAACCTTTCGCAGAACATGATCAGCGTCAGCATAAAGCAAAAGTCTTGGCACATTTTCATCTTGAGGAATCTCCTTTCCTGCACGAACAAATCATGGTTTTTAAGCGATGCACAAAAACCTTTATCACTCAGAAGTATCTGTTTCTTTATGATACTACAATTTACAATCACTCAAATACTCCCTTTCATGTCATTACAGTGGTGGGAATGGTCATACCAAGATGACATGAAAATTGGACACTGTTTTCCTATAGAAGGCCAAAAGAGAAGTTGGGGGGGGGGGGAGATGTTCCACAAATTATTGTAATCATCAATGGAGAAGGGTGACAACTTATGTTATGCTATATACCACACAAATCAATAACTCACATAATCCAACTATGATCTGTTTGAATTAATAAATCACATCTTCATACATCGACAGAAATGGAGAACCAATATCACCAGACACAGCTTGTAACTACATTCTTGCTTATCTTGCCCACTGGTTATGATTCTTAAAGTCAAGAACACCCCCATTTTCCCCCCCAAATCATCCTGGCCTCAAATGGTGACACTTACAATTACTTCTGAACGAAAATATCAACCAGTTATCGCTTAGATCATGGGGGACACTTGAAATTAAGTGCCCGTTCACAAACCATTTGTATTTAAAAATAGAAATGGTTTCTATGCAAATAAATGGTGGAGATTTGTGCAGTATATGTGGGTCCCATGATAATTGGTTTGACAAGAAGCCAATTTTTCGGAAGCAATTGATTGAGGAATATGTTCAAATTACCTCAGATATTCAACCCAAAAGAAGAGAAAATTTTCAATCCTCAGATATTAATATAGGATCTGCCCCGCCAAATTCATGATATATCTGGGGGCCGGGGCAATATGGTAGCAAACCTGAACTAAAAATGTTGTTGCCACATGATCAAGACAATGCGTCAGTGTCTCGTCCCAAAGACCATTTCAACACCAAGCCAAAAGCCCATCTTTTCTTTTGCATGCTGTCACTATAACTTGAAGTCAAGCATCTTGAGGAATACCCAGATTCTCCCTTCTCAACTATTTCCCTTTTTTTTTTTTTTTTTTTTGGGGGGGGTGGGTGGGTGCGTGCCTAAAATTCACAATAGTTGACGGTGCATGATGCAATTGGCAACATGATATATTTAAAAATGTGCAACTTGATGCAAGTAACGAAGATAATGACTACTAGCGTGTCTGAGAAATCTATTTTTGGGGGAAAAAAATGCCGCCCACCTTCCTCGGATGCGAGCTGTTTCCAGGCATTCAACTTCAATGCTCCAGTCTCTGCCTGTAGAAACAAATATGGAATATTAGAGTCAACAGAAGATTAGAAACCAGAAATAACTTGGAAAACAAAGCCAAAACAAAAGATACACAACCTAAGAGGGAAACCATAGAAAAATAAATCCATCACTGAACTAGTTGTTCATGTCTTTTCCCAGTTTCTTTTTGTGCATTTCTTTTTCTTTCTAATTCAGTCAAATATTATTTATTACGGCTGAAAGGGTGTAAGGCCATGACAAACATCAGGTGCATAAGATGGGAAACAAGAATATAGGCATGTAAAAACCACTCATTATATACTGAAACTGCTTGGCCAGAAACTAGAAAATTGTTGTCAACTGGTTTTGCTCCAACAATTCCTTTCCCTACAGTCATGGGTGAACAGACTTTACAGCCGCTTACGTCCATTTTATGGGGTCAATCTTTGCCTCCCTTCTCATCCAATTTCTCTTCATAATTTCTGATCCCATTTCATTTGGAAATCCAACAGCATTTTGGGGTTTTGCCAATTAGGAGCTGTTTGTGCTGCCGGGGATAATCCTTTGAAATTATGCATCTTACAGGGTTTGAATATCTTGGTGGAGAGAAAAAAAAAATTGACCTGGCCAAAAGAGAACTCCATAACTCACCGAAAAATTAATTTCCCCCAATCAATGATGCAGGACAAGTATTTGAGACATCTTCCCATAACTGAAGACGAAACCAGTGTTCCACATCGAAAAGAAGAAAGTTCTGCTAAGGTTAGAATACTCAAAATAAATGTTTTGACGTCAGTAATTTGTCTAATTTTTAGGCCAACCAAATCCAGTGACTTCTATCACAAGTCTGCCTATCTTCTTGACTAAAATCTTACTGGACCACCATTCAGATATCATCAATACCAGCAAGTAGGTTCTTGTGATGAGCATGTCTAAATGTCATTCATAATAAAATACTAAGATCTGGCAAGAATAACTTAGAAAAGGATAAGCAGTTGTAATTCAAAATGTTACCACAACATTATCCCATGAGAATATAAGCCCATAAGCTTCATCAGGCTTCATGGCGTATCGGATTCTTTGAAGAAAACCTTCTTGCAATCTGTCATTTAAGAAGTCCTACATAATGCATCAGACAACAGGAATGAGTCAGAGATGCTCTTTTTACAAGATGATTATCTACGACTACACAGCCAATTGAAGAAACAACAAAAATAGAAAATAAAAACTAGAATGGAGGTAAGCTTACCACATCCACTTTAAGGGGGCCATCAGTCCTAAATGTTTCAAAACCTTCTCCATATTCAGCTCCAATAGCCTAAAACATGTTAAGGACAAAACATAGTGATATATTTGCTTCGTTTAAATGTAAGCTTGAAGCAGAAATTAGGTAAATATTCCATGTGTACGAAAATATCTTCACTCAGAAGAACTTGACATTCACCGCCGCACTTTTAACCAGGTTAATTCTTGGCACAAATTGCAGCAGAAATTAGCCTTCGAATTACAACCCCAGACTTAAATCCAAAAAGTTACGAAGTTCAAGAAATTCGTTCTTCAGAATTAAAACAAGAAAGTAAGAAAATCCAAAAAGTTCGACTTTCTACAGTACCAAATTTAAAGAAACTAAACATTAAAAACCGGGGGAGGGGTGGAAAATAAGTCTGGCTATTAGAGACCAAAAGAGTACCTCTTCCATGAAAATTTTATTAGGCACAACGGGAAACCCATTGTCATCCGACCCACAAGCCTTTCTAATGAGCATGCTCTGATTTTGATGCCTATCTGCAGAGTTTGAACGTTTTAATCGCTGTTTTGAACAGAAAAATAGATTGTGTTAAATAGAGAAAATTAACAATAAATAGAACAAGAAAACACTAGAGAAAGAAGTAAACCATTAATCTGAGCTTAGCTGGGAAGTCAGGGGAAAATGACGTCGGAGTTAGGGGGAGAAACGAGGAACTTCTGAAGCTCAGAAAGGCTTCCATTTTTGGCGCAGAAGGAGCTCTGTCGTGTACGAGTCTTCTGATAAATGAGGACGGAGAATTCTGGGCCAAACCCGAAAATATTGGGCCATGGGTAAAAGTAGCCCATTTTAAAAGCTTTTATTGGGCTTGGATCTCCTGAGTGGCCGTCGAGGCGTCAACATCCCGATGCCCACTGCCCCCAACTTGTAATTAAGATGGGGAGAAATTGAATCAAATCAAATAGCATCAAAACAAAATACACATTTGAATCAAATAGCAGTACAACTTTTAAAGTCATTTTTATGGATCTTTCTACTGAATTTTTTTTAATGTTCACTGTTAATGATGGGTTAAAATGTGTCCAGTAGAAATTTTTCTTTCATTTTCAATGAACGATGAATAAGGTAGGAAGTGAACTAACAAAAGATAATCAATAACGAGAAATTCTGGATTTTAAGTAGAGAATCTAGATCTCTAATGTTATATATATATATATATATATATATTATGAAAGAGATGAGTTTTATGAAAGTCTATGATTTCTCGAAGTCAAGAAGGATAAATGAACATAAGAAGCAATTGTATGTACAATTTTTCTACAAAATCGAAGTTGATTCTGTTAACGTGCCAGCGTGTAGAGTTGGTATCTGACATGTGTAAAAATAATAGACCCCCACAAGTATACTTTGAATTTAATAAATGAATAAGATAATGTCAACTCTGCACGCGGGCACATTAAGAGAACCAACTTAGATTTTATAGAAAAATTGATTGTATGTATGCACACCACATGGGTGGCACCAATATGAGTGCTAGAAAATTTAGTCTGAAAAGAAAATCCTTGTCCCTAAATGTTGTGTGCACAATTTTTATTTTTAATTTGAGCACATTAATTTATTTGCAGCTCTTCTTGGGGTTGGGATTGTTGAAAATAAATCAAACATTAGTTCAAAATGTTACTAGTTTCCGTTCCTACAATTACGCACAAAAAGGTCTTTGGGGCCATCGATTGGGTGCCCTAATAATGTATCAGCAAAGTGACACTTAAGAGTGCTTCAACTTTAGTCAAAAAAATAATAATAATAAAAAATAAAATCAAGATATTTGTGAACCACATTGCCTTTTCAAGCATGATCCTCTACTCTCCCAACCAACCTCCTTTTATGTATGTAGTTAGCAAAATCATCATTTAATAAATAAAGAGGGGCCCCAAACCCCGTCCAAACCAAATCCGGATAATATCACACAGAGTTTCACAACAAAACATTCTACGTCTTGCTCGATTTCTTTGTGAAGATGAAACAAGATTAACATTTTGCAAAAATCTCGTGAAATTTTAGCTGAATGCACTACTATCTACACAAGAAAAGTTATGCAAAATGTTGAGAGAAGACACTAGTTATTTTTCCCTTTTTCGTATATATCTCTACATGCATTGTGGACACAAATTTCATTTCTTTGTTTTGCTTTTCCCCCCAAACCTTAACGAGATATACATTCTGAATTTGGCCTAATAAAAACTTGATTGATTCATTATTTTCTATTTATTAAAATATTTTTCTACGAAAAGTAATTTACTAAACAGTGCAATCAACAATAACATGACATGAAATATGAATTTGTACTCAACATCTAAAGATTTGCCATCTTGTTTATTGTTGTTGCTTAACACTACTTGTGCTCAGCAAACTTCTTGTCACCTCCTGGTTTTTTTCTTCATCCACGTCTCTAAGAGCAATTTTCTAGGGAAACAATTTCTGAGCCCAATGAGTTGACGTTATTTGATTGGAGGTTGGACTCTGAGTTTGGAACTCTATCTATTTCAATAACTGGATAGCTCCGCACTCACTTTCACTTTACTTCTCCAAGTGCTCCAGTCCGAGCTACTGTACATATAACTGAGAGAAGGAAAAAGAATGAGTTTGCACTTACCCTTTTACATGGTCCCGCGTTTTACACCCGAAAACATCATTATTGCTCTCACACCCCCATTCGCACTTACAGAATTCCAAAATGAACATCATTGGTTTTGCTATCCGTAATTTTTGGTAGTTAAGCCCACCCTTAACGAACATCTTGATTTTACCAAAATTCACACTGAAATCTAGAGACTTGTTTATGGCTGAAACCACGGAAGTTGCTGAAACCAAAAATATCATCAACCCCAGAGTGGAAATCGATACCTCGCCGCCGTTTGAGTCCGTTAAGGAGGCGGTGGACTGGTTTGGCGGCAGTGCTCCGTGGATTCCTCATCAATTGCTTCCTTTTGCTGCTGATCATGTCAGTTATTTTAGTTTTTTCCTCTTTACATTTTCTCCTCTAGGCTCTAGTTGCAGTGGACTTAACCTTGATGATGTTATGGTTTAATGAACTTTCTACGGCTTCTGCCTTGTTTTGCTGGGCACCAAATATTTTTGATAATGTTTCTACAGGAGAATGCTTTCTTCCCTTGTTCATTCTTTTTCATGGGTTTTGATTTCTGATTATAACAACTGATGAACATTATCATTTGTTTGCTTCTAAGTTCTAAAAAATAAAGCTTGCTCCACAAACTCACTGTTTCCCCCCAACAGTTTCGACTTTCGATACTGGTTTAGCTCCAAGGGATTGGCTAGAAATGAAACGAGCGAAAAAGTATGGAGTTCCTTGTGAGTCACCTAAAAAATGCAGATGAAAATAGATTGACCAATTTCTATTTCTTAAATTATCTTCGAGAGGCTGGTAGATGATCTTCAAAAATACAATCACCTCCCCAACAGGCATTCAAAAAGCACAATGTGTTATCCGTCCCTTTTGATCTTCTTTGTCACTCTTCTTCTTCGATTACTTCCAATTTCTCTTCAAAATCAAATCTTCGTCACCATTTTCCCTCCTCAGGGTAAGGTTCACCACTTACATGGTATACTAGTTATATATAAACAGAGGATGTATATGGACTCAGAGAGATGCCAGATTAGTGGATATATTGCAATAAAAAGAAAGTGGGAGTCATTTTGTGATTCAAGCAAGGTTGTGGTACAAGAATTCCAGACATTTCTACTGAATTGGTTTAAAATGTTTTTCTTTTTCCTTCACAGTTTCCCGATTTTATCTAAGCCTAGTAGCAAAAGATGCACAAGTTTTACTTTGTTAATGTTGTGGGACAGTGTTCTTGTATGGTCATGAAGTGTCATCATTCATCTTGTTATCTGCCTTGTTCTGGGAATCCGATAAAATTTACATGTTTCACTTATAATTGCAGCACAACAATGAGGTTTTTGAGAGAATGGAGGAACAGGCTATGCAATTGGAAAGGGATCTCATTGTCAAGGAACAGGAAACTCTGAGTGTATTAAAAGAACTGAAAGCAGCAAAAAGATTTGTTGAATATCTAAAACTGAACTTAATGCAAGAAGTGGCTTCCTTTGTGAATGATCCTGACAGAAACACCGATGGCAGTTTTCCGGTGAATGATAATGCAAATGAGACATTGAGCTTGTGCCCTGCTCCACCATCTGGTTTAATTTCCTTCGAGGTGAATCAAGCAAAATCGGACCTTAATAAGATGTCAATAGATCTTGATATAATTCGAGGATCTGTTGAGTCTCTGAACAGGAAAATGAGAAAAGAAAAAATTCTGTTTGAAAGGAGAACCCAGACGCAAATACCAACTTCCAAAGAAGCCATGTCCTTTGGGGAGAGTCGTTATTCATCCAACGACAAGCCAGATATAGATCAGAAATTAGCAGCTGGAGGTGGCTCTGAGGATTCTTTACATCTCTTCAAGGAAATAACACAACTGAATTTTGAGGCTGAGCAATTCAAGAAGATGACAGAAGCATCAAGATATGAAGTAATGAAGGCAATGATGGAGATTGAACGCACAAAGAACAGTATTAAAATGGCAGAAATGAGGTTAAATGCAGCCAAAAAGATGGAAGAAGCTGCCAAAGCAGTGGAAGCCATCACTTCAGCCGAAAAAAGTGCTCTGTTAAATGGCGAGGATTTATAGATATTCACAAGCCTAAGGGAATAACTCTGTCGTATGAAGAGTACAGTGCTCTTATTCAAAAAGCACAGCAAGCCGAAGAGGGGTGCAAAACCAAATTTGTGGAGGCGAATGCTATGCCTGCAACTAAAGACACATACCAGTCTGAAGTGGCGATTGTCGAAAAATTCGAGCAAACAATGGAGAACAATCAATCCCTGGAAGTTGATTACTACAATGATGGAATTCATAGAACAGAAGTAGTCACTGAGGAATGCTATCCTAATACTTTGATGGAGCACGGTCTAACTCAGAACTCTGAGAATCACTATGCCAAATTCAAGTTTAGGAATTCTCATCCCTCTCTTGGTCATAGGAATCCACAGTTTTCTGATGGAAACAAATCAAATGCGACCAGAGATAAGTCAAAATCTGGTTTCAAAACAACTTCAATCGGAAGCATACTTAGTAGGAAACTGATTCTTCAAGACGATCTCATGATGGGAAAACATGTAGACAACCACACTGAAAGAAAACACATTTCTTTGAGCCAAATGCTCCGTGAACAAAGTCGGCTTATTTTACATCCTACAAAAGCGACACAAGATGGGAATGTTGAAAAGCAATACTTTGTCCAAAGGAAGAAGTTTGGGTTTATTCAAGTACCACTATCCAAGCCGAGCAAGAGAAAGACACAGCCATTGAATACAAGATGAGTAGCTACTAGAAGACTTGACTTAAAGTAGATAATATCCAGTATTTGTGTTTTAGTTGTCGTAGCTTTATGGCACTTCCGGTGTGTATGGCTACCTCTCGGAAGTGCTAGAAAGTTCTCTGTTTTAGGTGTGTTTTGTGCTGCCTTCGATACGACGTTGCTTATGTTGGTTTTTCAAGTACCTCATTTTGTTTGGTGCTGGAGTGTTAGTACTATTTGTGTTAGTTTTCTATCTTTAATTGACAGGACGATCAACAAAGTGACTCCAATTGGATCTTCCTGCTATATGAAAGATTCTTTGAAGTTCATTGATTTGCTGGCTCTTACATTTTATTTGATCAACCAGTCATTGAACTGACTGTACTAGTTGCAGGCTAAACACTATGTTAAACGACTAAAAAGATCAAAATCACAATATCGTCATTTGCTATATCAAAATTTATTATTGACTTTGTACACAGTGAGGTTCATCGAAGCACAAGATAAAAACTGAATTTTCACATGCGACCGGAGGTGCCATCACCAGATTGTCTTGAATTGTCAACTTGTGTAGAAGTGTCAACTTGTTTAAGCGCCCTGATCTGGACCTTTGCTGGATCCCCCATGTACATTTTGCTAATGGAAATGATATGATCTGTTTTTTTTAAAAAAAAAAAAAGAAGTGTCGTGACATGAGACTTCGTGTTTCCTTCCACTGAACGAATTTTCTTGAGATGAAACTTGAAAGAATCGTTGATGCATCTTTAATTGAAATATGATTTCTCTCTACTCGATCTTTCTTTTATGACCTCATCCTGAAAATCAATTATAAGCAAATATCCGAGCAACAATTTTCATAATTATTATTTTTTTGTTATCAATGTGAAGCGTTTGCCTATTATGCCATTGAAAATTTGAGATATGGGAAATTGCATATTAGTCAGAAGTGTAGATTTTCCGAGAGATCTAACATCTTTTTTTCGATAGAAGGGGAGGATAGCAAAGACGTAGGATAGTAAAGACGTGGGAAGGGGTGGCTCGGTCCAGCCCAAGCCCAACTCCATATACATTTTTTTTCTTTTTCCTTTTTTTTAGTTAGGTTGTTTTTCTTAACCAATTTTATTACGTCCCATTCTAAAATGATTTCAATTTATAGATCAAAAAATTTCATAATTGAGAATTGGAATTGATTGAGACCGACAAACTCTAAATGCTAAATCTTTAATATCCAATCCATTCAATTCGACCGTTCTTTGTTTTCGTGACTATTTATAGGTTTGACCAACTTCGGTCTCCTTTGTTGTCACTTTCTTTACTTTCATAGGTTTAAAAGGTTTAAACAGTCAAATCTTGACTTAAATTTAAAAGAAGTAAGTTTCTACATTATATGTTATAGACTTCCCCAAGGATTTGAGTCATCTTAATGAGAAAATCAATTTTAGGCTGAATTAATAATTTTTTTTTAAGTAAAACATGAATGACAATCTTGTTTTTTTGGTATTAAAATTCTTTGATCTTTATCTCGTTTATGATTTCATCTACAATCAATTTTGAGATTAATTAGTTTTTCAAATTATCTTAGATTTGATATTAAATCTTACTAACACTAATTATGTACATAATTTGTGTTTTGTATATGAGGTCAAGACATTCTATTCCCAACAAATTATAATACGTTGGATAAAAAAAAAAAAAAAATTTCGGGGGCAGCCCCCGAAGAGCTCTGCCCTTCCCATCCCCACACTTTCATCTCTAAATTTAACCCAGCCCTATATAAATTTCCGACTTCGTCTTTGGAGGATAGGAGAATAGTATAGGAGAGTAGTAGGTGTGGTTCGAATTCGTGACTTTTCACTTGAAACGCGGACATCTAATCAATCATGTAAAAATTCAAAACCACTAGAGAAAATCAGCTTTGAATTTGAGTAACATTTTGCCGTCAATCCACAAAAATATTTGTGCCCAGGCCTTTCACAAACTTGAAATAAGTAGACTACAAGAGTGAATGTATAGTATGGTAAAAAATTACAAATCACAAATTGCAAACTCTCGCCATTTAAAGGATTGTCCATGTGGCATGATAGACTACAATTTTCAAAGAAGAGTCAGTATTTTTCTTTGTTTGAATCGATATCTGTTTTCTTTTTCTTTTTTTCATTTTTTTTTTTGAACAAAGGGGTTGCATGAATCAAATCCTTAATAAAAAATTGTGAGAAAACTCCAATTAAATTAAGCCCCAGTTTTCATCCACACATATAATATACCCATTTGTATTATGTAAATCTCCAATATCCAATTCTACTAATCCTCTCTTTTAATTCACATAAAAATGCAAACGCTCCCCAAATGCATCTCGGCAAATCGCCACAAAAATGCAAACGCACCCCAAATGCATCTTGGCAAATTGCCACATCTCGCATCGGATTCTTTGATGCTTTGCTGGGGGCTTGTCATGAAAAATCAATGCGGTCCAATCCGATTAGACATACCGCCACCCACCTAATATTTTTCTGCACGAGAATGGCTTCCTATAAATAAACATATATATCCTTAATTATTATATACTAAAAAAAGCAACTTTTTAAGATTACTTTTTTCACCTTCCTTGAAATCCATGTGTTACGGGTCCGTTTGGTTCCCAACGTCAAAAGGAGAAAATATTTGAATCCCTAAATTACCCCCAAAAAGATGGGATTCTTTGGAGAAGAAGTATTTTAGGTCCATAATCTTTGTAAGAGTGCAACTACATCCTCAAGTTTATCATTTCCGCGACAAATTCACCATGGCTAAATTAATAGATATTTGAACATAAATAATCTAAAAAGACATTCAAGTTGTCTATAATCGAAAGTTAACGACTTTGCTTCCAAAATAAATAGTTGGGAACTTAGTTGCAGCTTCAAAGGCCCCAGGCCAAAGGAATATCTTAAAAAGAAAAATTTTAAAAAACCTCTGTAATAAAACTTCTAACGCGTATAATGTTGATAGATGCACGCTATGTGTATTTTATAAATGTCACGTGTATTTTAAATACAAAAATACATATTAAGGGTATCTATACACACCACACGAGATGAGAAAACCTCTCAGAGGTTTTGAAAAAGGACTCTAAATTAGAGAGAGCCGATAAGAAATTTCTTTAGTAACTGACCATTTTGATCCTTTGGAACAAATCTAGATTGTTTTATGAGGCCTTAATCTAGTGATTATAGAGCGAACCTATCCAATTTTCACAGTGCAATGGTTGGCAGTTCATAGTGTAGCGATACCTATGTCTTTTCTTTTTTTTTTTTGTGATGATAAACCTAATCCGGATAATAGAGCAATGACATGATCATAAGGATCTCGAGTGCAAATTTTCCTATGCTTTGGTATATTTGATATTTTAATATTGTATAAGGTGGCTATATTGACACTATTTTTTATAACCACACCACAATTCTAATTGCATTACACATTCTTAGATTTTGTTAGTTATTGTACTTACATTTTTAATTTTTTTCATCATATTTTTGTTCTTAACGTTCTATTAACTCAAAATATCTTCTATTCTACAAAGGTTTTTATCCAAAAATTTTGTTCAATAAATCGCTAAACTTTAAATAAGTAAAAAATGACAAATAGTTAAAAGCAAATTAATTATTTTTCATAGTTTATGAGTCTCATGATAAATAAAAAAAAAAGGTTGGGCAAAAATTATTATTTGAGGCAAGAAATATTATTTGATAAAAAAATATTGCAAAAAGAATATGAAAAAAAATAAAAACGTATAAAAGTCTAAATGGGAAAATAAACAAAGTTGATAGACTCTTTATGTAAATAAATGTGGTATATTTATAAAAAAAAAATGGCAGGTCAGTATATTTTCCCTATTTTAACTTAAGCCGGAAGAATCAGACGGCGGTCTGTCTCTGACCTGTGGTTACGTGTTCAACTTAAACCAATTAATACAAACAACGCGTACCTTGTTATCATAGCACGACTTTAACGTGTCCCATCCTGACAGGTCTGATGCGATTTTAACTTTTGAGTCATTTTTTTGGCTTTACACAAAAAGCGCACCATTTCATCATTGTTGTCTAGTCAGCTCAAACAACCAATTACTGCTCCACTCTCTGGCCCCAGTAACATGAACAGTATATGCGACGTGGCTTAGAGCTTTGACAACAAAAATAAGAAAAATAGACAGTATTGACTAGTTTTTCTATTGAGATGGATCAAGTTCAGTGCATGGAGACTTTACTTTTTTTTTTTTTTTTTTTTTTTCTATTGACAATTGGACTCAATACACAGAACTTGATCGGTGACTTGATTGTTTTTTACTAACCGTCTGTCCCTTACTCCCGAGTCATTGCTTCAAGATTTGAGGTCCACTCTTATCAATTCAAATTTTAAAACATAAAATTGAGTTGTGTCATCAAACAAAGATAAACTACTACATTTTTATTGAACGGTTGTCCCATAGTGACACAGTGGGGCACATTCAAGTTAGCATAAATATGGGCACAACATGCAGCAAAAAACAAATTGGAAGTGGGAAAATAACCTAATCTATTTGAATGGTATTCCATTCAACAAGAACCCTAAAAAGGCTCCAAGGTATCTACCATTTATCTATTTGGGCTTCCTTTTTTTTTTTTTTTTTCCTCTTTATTTGTGTTCATCATTTCGTCTTATTATTATTATTATTATTATTATTATTATTATTATTATTATTATTATTATTATTATTATTTTGGAGTAGGCCTCAAGTTAAATGATTATATAACTCATTTGTTTTGCAGCTAGCAGATTTTGGTGGTAATCAGAAGTATGAAATGAAGAAGAATGGAAGGAAGAAATGGAAAAGCCCGACTCCTTTCTTCATGTATATCCATATATATTCTCTAAACTCATTTACTCCAAACATGATTATAGTTGTGTTTTCGTGGCTGTACATTAACTTCAATTTGATCACAGGAGAACGGGTCGTGGTTCTGGTTTTCATGGTCGGGGGTTCTTGAACCTTTTGGCGTTGAAGCTAGCTACCGGAAGATCGCCCTCGAAGGTGGGATGATATTCATATCTAATTTCTAGCAATGGCTTTCGCCATTGCATGCTGATTAAACGAAGGCAAGTCAGTTTGGCTAACTAATTTTAGGATTTTCTTGATATTTTTTTCCACTTTTCTTTTTCTAATAAAGATTTATATTATGAATTTATATGTTTGAGAATAGTTTGGGGGCAGATTTTACCATTTTAAACTTGTGTGTTTTGTGATTGCGAAAAAAAAAAATCTCGAACTAAGATGATGAAGTTATAGTATTTTGTAAAAACTACTTGTAACTTGTAAATGCTTCCTTAAAAATAACGTAACTCTTTGGGGGGATGTGTGCCTATATATGTTCAATTCTATCGATCTTTACTGTAAATTTTGGGTGCATGCAAGTTAATTATATATGATTGTGCTACTTATTTTATACTCCATTCTTTCCCCAAAGATAGACTTGTAGTCTATTTTTATCTGTGTCACTAACATACACTTGCGCCCAATTTTACAAAATTAAATTAAGAAAAGTTCAACTACTATTGTTGAGAAAGCAAAGTTTAAGATTATTTTCTTAATATACTTCTTCATTTATTAATTGTTTTATTTTACTTTAATAATTTTTATTGTGTTGATAACGATTTATATTAATAAGTGTATATAAAAGAAATTATAAAATTTCAACTATATTTCATTAAAAAGGCGTCTATAGTTTGAGAAGGACGAAAAAGAAATAAAAGTAGTGCGATGAAGAGTTTCTCGTCACGGGGCACTGAAGTGGTTTTGGTAGATATTATTATGTTTCATTGACGGATAAAATAATCTTTATAACCAATTTACCATTAGTCATAATAATCATATATAATAATATTTTGTGGACTTACATTTTTGTAAAAAGAAAATATGACAATGAAAAATAAATATTTTTTTAGAAAGGAAAAATAACTAATTTAATTAGCATAAATTAAAAAAATAAATCTTGACCTATACATTTTTATATATAAACTATATATAAACTGTAGTCTTATATAATACCAAATAACGAACATTGTTTTGTACGTACTAGATTATTTCTACTTATTAACATATTAAATTCATACCACACTCTTTTAAAAAAAAAAAAACTAAATAAATAAAAAATCACACCACACCCACTGTATGACTCCATATAAGTACTCTATTTTGATTAATTGGGTTTGTCCCGTCCAATTAAATTATTGAATAATACTATGTAACACTAATAGTGTTTGGTATCAGTCTAGATGATATTTAATGTGACATTAAATAATAATTGAAATTAAATAAATAAATAAATTATCAGTTCTTATTCCGCTTAAACACGTAGTTATCATTAGTTTTATTATTATTCACGAAAGTTAAGGGATTTGCTCGTGCAGCAAATGTAACACAATACTAATCACATGGTTATAAATTAGTCATTTCCATAGTCACTTACAAAATATGTTTTTAGTTCTTAATAATAAACAAACTTTAGCGTTTAAAAAAAAAAAAAAACTTTAGCACAGACATTATAGTATTATAGCGTCGAAAACGCATTACTCCTCAAATTAGAAGAAACCATAATCTCAATCCTTTCCTTATGAAAAGATTAATACACACACATACACACACACACATATATATATATATATATATTAATTCAATGGCGGAGGCAGGGGAGGGCCATACGCGGCCCACCCCTATCTCGGCCCAGATTTAAGTAAAAGTAAGGAAAAAAAAGTTTTAGAGATCGGAAGAGATTTGTTATGTTTGGACTTGAGGTAAATGTATTGGGCTTAGGGGAAGGGAAACCCAAGTCTAATAATA